>LPNX011163766.1:15839-34062 GCA_001517045.1 Pseudotsuga menziesii | reverse complement strand
GCGTTTTGTTCAATTAAATCCTCCAACCCCTCTGCTAAGCTTCCAGACACAGCTTCCAACGCTTGCTTTTCATCTTCCACCCTACCGAGTTTTTCACTGTATTATTCAAATGGGCCTTCAAAGACTGAGCTTCAGTACTTACTTCTCTATTTGTTTCGCTCAGTGATCTTTTCTCACTAACCGTCAACTCGAGGTTTGTTTCTAACTCTGCAAGCCTGCTCAACAGGTTCTCCTTCTCCGCATTAAAAGCTTCATGTGCCATTTGGCTACTACTAATGATCTCGGAAGTCTCCTTTTCGGCTGCTGCAATCTGTGATAAAAGCACATTCTTTTCCAATTTCCAGCCTTTATCGCTTTCCTCTAATTCTGCAGATTTCGCTTCAATTTGATTTTGCAACTGCAAAACAGTAACCTCCAAATTCTTTTTATCAAGAGTCAGTGCTTTACACTCGTCTTCTTTCGCAGAAATTTTGGTGTTGAATATTTCCTCGGCTTTCATTATTTTCTTGGCTGCTTGAGAAATCGCAGCTTGGTATTCGTCATCCTTCCTTAGAAGTTCTTTTCTAAATTCTTTTTCAGCCTCGTCCCATTCTTCGGTGTTTCTCCTTGCAGCTTCAATTTCGGATTGCATTTCAGTGAGATTTGTTGTCAAAACATCTTTTTCTTTTCTTAAGCCATCGATTAGTTTAACAAGATTGTCATTGAGTAACCGCAAGTTTGATACTTTATCATCTTCTACGGGGAATGAGGGTACATGTACAACTTTAGCCTTTTCTTGCTCAGATCTCTTCGGCCTGCCCTTCTTGTTATTGCCTGTCATCTTGTTCACCTACGAGACCTATCTACCTAAGGAACCAGCAGTTTGCATAATTTGACATTAGACACAGAGAACCCATAACGGCTATAAATTCCAAACTTTTGCAATAACAAAAGCAACAAAATGAAAAAGGGGTCGAATAATGTAGAAAGAAATAGGGTTTGAAATCTCTGGAAACTGGAAAAAAAAATAATGTATTGAATTAAACAGAAACGTAAATACCTCTTTCTAAAAGGGGTCGAATAATGTTGAAAGAAATAGGATTTGAAATCTCTGGAAACTGGAAAAAAAAATAATGTATTGAATTAAACAGAAACGTAAATACCTCTTTCTTGGAAGTAAATGGATTTACTGTGCAGGCAGCTACAACAGACCCTGCCAAAAAAACCACTTCTTTTTTTCTGTTCTGCAATAAACCCAACAAATTCCACAGCGAAATTCTCAGACAGTTGAAAGAACTAATTAAACTAATTTTATTCTGTGCTGCAACAAACCCAACAAATTCCACAGCTAAGTTCGTAGACAATTAGAAGAACTAGAGGACAGACACTCCGAAAGTTGTTATTGTTTGGTGCATTACATAAATATTGGTCTCGTCTATAAATAATCAATGGAATTTTTTAGCTTAGTGGTTACCACTTAAAACAAAGGTTTTCAATGGAATTTCACATAGAAAAACATATTCAATGGGATTTCAGGTTTTTGTTATTGATCTTGTCAGGTAGAAAAAGTGAGGTAGGGGTTTCAATGAGACTTTCCCTTTTATTATTGATATTCTTTGGGAGGGAAAGTGGGGACTCAATGCAATTAAGTCCTTAGAGTAGATATGAATTTAAGAGTTATTTAATCTTGAGATTATTTGTAAGAATAATTATTGTTAATTAATGTTGTCTAAGGTAAGAGACGTGAGGTGGTTTACAGCCCAATATGAGGCTAGATGTTATCACTTAGCTTAGCTTGTGTACCAAAAACAGACTCAATGCAAGTAAGTGTTAAAGTAGAGGTGAATTTAAGGGGTTTTTACTATTTGAGATTATTTTTAAAAATGCTTAAGCTTAATTAATTTAATTAATGTGATCTAAGGTAATAACACCGAGAGTAGTGAGGTGGTTTATAGCCCTACATAGCCAAACATGCAGAAAATGTTATCAATTTGCTTAGATTCTGTACCAAAAATAAAATGCAATTTAAAAAATTCATGTCGGTTTATAAAATAAAAAATTAGAAAAAAAAGTTATTAAAAAAATATATGGTATCTCATAAAAAAACTAGTCCACCTAGAGGGATAAAATTTATTGAAGGGGTAAATTTTTGGAGGTGTAAAAAATAAAAAATCAAGCCTCAATAAATTAGAAAATTAGATCCCTCTCCTTGTTGATAGTTGAGTTTAAAATGGATCTATGTTGGCCTAATATTAATCACCTTATTGTAATATGGTAGGGTTTGCTTCATATTTAGCTCAAATATGGATTATGAAGTAATATGTAATTTTACTCTTAGCTTTTCCATTCTAATGTGTAATGGAAAATATAATAATCAAATACCAAAAAATATAAAATACAATTAAACATGCTTCATTAAAATACATCTACATGAACATGTAATATCCCCCTATTCATGAACATTTAATTGCAATGTTATATTCTAGACTGTACGTTCTGAAAACATCATCTATGATGATAAGTTCTAGACTATATGTTTAGATGAGTTTGGCTGGTTGTGGTGTCTCCCCAAACAGTCCATGGAGGACAGTTGTAACAACTACATTTTCCTTTAATGAAAATATAAATGAAAGGGACAAGCCAAGTTAAAAGAGAAGACTACACGTGTAAGGGTGGGAGATGTAGAGCAATAAATCTTAGGAAAGTACATTAGGCTCCAGACAGACCCTGGAGAAAGAAAGGCGTAGTGGCTAACGGGGATTCTATGGTGAATGGACCGGAGCTGTGGAATGAGATCGGATAGACCCTGGAGATTCAGGGGATGCAATGGTTGACGAGGATTCCTTGGGGAACGCACCGCAGCTGCATAAGTAAGACCTAGGCAACCAAACTATAAAGGAGCATATGCGAGGAGATAGGACATTGCTGAGTATGCTCGGAATGAATAAACTCTTGCTGTGTGAGTACTATGTGAAGTGTTAGGCAAGAGTTGAGAGAAATACTTGTTGCGTGAGCACTCTGAGAAGTGTTAGGAAAGTGATTTCTATTTGGAAACTGAACTGAGGTTAGTTGTCTCTGCTCTTAGCATGCATAGTGAGCTCGGGTGTGATTGAGGACAGAGCATATATGTGCCTAATCTATAGTTGGGTGGAACATGGTTGTCCCCCTTTCATTGCTGCTTGACTTACCAATAGGTTCCAATACTGGGTTTTGTTTATGAAAACTATCGATCTCAAGGTATGTTGTATATGTGTAAACATGTGTTTCATTATCAATATAATGACAATAGAAGCTCTGGATTTGTTAATGGAAATCATGCTTATGAATGGGTGTACTCATACACTGTTTTTCATGATTGTGCCTTGCATTTGGTAAGATGGTAACTCAGATGGTGTACTATTGTTTATACAGAGTTACATGTATGTTGTGTGAACTCCTGTGATTGATGAACTCAAGCCATGTCTGTGTGCATGTGAATGTATATTTCAATGTTGTAGAGATGATAAAGGAAGCTTTAAGTTTGTTGATGAAAGAATTTCTCATGACTTGGTGTATGCTCAAATGACTATGTTGCATTTGTTATGTAGTGCACTAAGGGTGTGATACCTTGCTCTGTTAAGAGTGGCTATGACTGCATTGGACACATAGATCACTAAAAAAGTAATGTACCTACTATGTTTGATCAACCATAAGTTGTATGTTGATACAGTCCCCTTAAGGAAACACACAGTAGAATAGTGTAAATATTCAAGTAGAGTTTATTGCTGTTATACTCTCCTGCATTTTACATCTACATATGCATTTTCGTTTCCCATGCATTTTGCTTAAGTTCCTAGAGGCTAGAAGCATGGTTACAGAGTCATAATGCATCCGAATTAAGCATGTCTGCACCGTGGAATTCACATGCGGAATGTGGAAGGCGAGAGGTGAAAAGAGAAGTTGAAATAAGGTAAAAAGTGGATTTCCACACCCCTGAGCCCGTTATGGGAGGCAGGAGGCAAAAATGAGAAAATAGAAAATAAATAGGGTAAACATGTTGGTTTTTCGCATCTCGAACTCCGCCCATAGAATGTAGAAGGAAGAAAGCGGAAATTGGGAACAAAAAATAAAGGTAATATATATTTTGGTTTTTTCACTACCCGGAGTCCTCCCATAGAATGCAGAAGGTGGAAGATGGAAAGCGGAAGGTGAATAATTGACCATAAGGCAATTTGGGCTTTTCACTACCCAGGGTCCATTGCGGAAAGCGGAAGGTGGAAAGCAGAAAATGAACAAAGGACTCCATCATATTTTGTGTTTCCGCTACCCAAAGGTCGTCACGGAAAGCGAAAGGCCGAAAGTGAAAAGAAATATAGGGTGAATCTAGGAGTTTTTTCCTACAACAATCTGCATAGTGAAATGTGGAAGGAGGAAATAGAAAAGGAAAACTGTAAAATATTAAGTTTTCTGCGACCCGCAGACCGCAATGGTGGAATGCAGAAGGCGGAATGAATAAATCCTAAAAATATTTTAATTGCAGAAAGGTCTATTGTAGGAACAATTAAGCATAGGAATGAATGATTAAAGGAAATATTCATGGCCATGCCTTGTACACAAGAATTTTTTTTGTGCATGTTAGTAGGTTATTTGGGTATGTTACAAAACATGCCCTCAAACCACCACACTAAGATTTCTTTGGTCTAAAATTTCTAAACAACTTCAAGGAAGGTAAGTAGATCCCTTTATGCGCTAGACAAGGCTTATCAAAATCATGGGCTATCTACAACGACATGTAGTCGCACCTTTGTAGGATGGATGTCATTATAATGGTTAAGAACCATGGATGGGTCATTGATACTTGGCCATGACCAAAGAATGAAAAAAGTGAATTTTGACGTTTTTGTAATGTTCTCTTCTACTTAACCACCAAAATAACCGCTAACCTATTTAATTCCCATAGGGTTGAGCAGGTACTTCATGAAAATGAAATTGACTCAGGACATTTGATAGCTAGAGAAAAACAGAGAATTTATGCAATATTAAGTTATGTGTATGGTAAAGAAAGCCTTATTTATTTAGGCTTAAAGTCAACGAGAAATTAGAATCACTTGTATGCAAAAATTAAAGAGCAAACCCTAAAAGTACATGCTAAGCTATATAAGAAGGATCGTTGAACCAAATGGATTATCTATGATTATTATAATTGAGTTTGGTTTCTAGAGTAGCGGTAAGAGGCGTCGCAGTAGCAAGTTGTGGTTGAAGACAAATATATTTATCTAACAAGGGGTTTCGATAGTGAAATCTATCTGCCCTAATCACTTGAGGATAGATCATCTAGTTCTATCACCATTTATTCATCATATTCATTCTTCACCAATCTAGTATACAAAGATAGATTTATTGCATATTTTCTTTTGTAGCTGGGGTACAATTGGAAATCTTTAGAGTAATTTGTTGGGACCCTAAATCTCAGTTTTCTTCCCGCATGTCATCACTACCCTTCTCAGCATACTCTCTACACTCTACTTGGTGAATATCAGTTCATTGTTTGCATATTCGAAGCATCGAGCATCATATTTGTTGAAGAAGGTAGACGTCATGTAGTACCCCCTCAATTAATAATTTATTATCAATTCTGTTGGAAAAATACTTTCATTATTATTTTTGACAAAAAAGTCAAGAATAAAACATTTTGTAATAAAATATGTCAAAAGGGGGACAAAAGTGGATATAGTTGTTAAAGAGTGTTTGCTAACCCACAAGAGGAAAATCCATGTGGCAGAAGCCACTGAGTGAGAACTCAGGATGCATGAAGTATCATCTCCAAAAGTTAGGTCACATCTCCTAGTTGAGTACTAAAGAGGAGGAGGCTCATAAATGACCAAGTCCTAGGCAAAATACTATATATTAGTATGTCCATAAGCAGCAAGGGGATATCATTGGACAAGGATTAAAATATGTGAATGAAAGAGATGACAAATTGAAGGATTTTTCTCTTGTGGTTCAACAAACAAGATCGGGGGTCCTAGAGAAAGTAAACTGGATACTTTGGGAGTTGGTTGGGGGAACAACTTCTCCACTTTTGTTTTCCCAGCGTTGGTGCCAGGTTCATATTTTATGTTTAAGTGATTGCAGAATGTGTTTTAATTTCTAGATCTAAGGAGATTAATGTAGAACCCAGTCTATATCACTTATCCTAATGTTGCTATGCTTGAAGGTTAGAATTCTAATTTGTGTCAAAATTTGAATTCTGCACATAATGGATTTGGAATCGTCAATTTCTAAATTGTATCATGTATTCCTACATTTAATCGTTTATTTCTTGTGTGTGTCAATTATTCCTAAATTCTTCCTTAGTTTGTATTTACTAAATTTAGATGTAGTATGGATATCTAATCATGCTAGAATGTATCTACTTTTATCCATTTTTAACCACAGTAAGGTTCCATAAAAACTTATAAGTATATACAGTTAGGATATCATCCTAATTCCTACACGAATATCAATATCAGGTTATAATCTATTGTTCATCATATAGGTCTGCAGTACTTAGTATATACATTGGAATCAACTTAAATAATATTAATATTCTTACAACTCATAAGATTCAAATCAAAGTATTCGAATCGAATAAGATCTACACATATAATCGTAAAAAAGCAATGATACTATCTTGAGTATACATACACATAAATAATTAACTTAAATCCTAAACAAAAGCCTTAATCAAGTTAACTCCTAAATAATCCACTTAGTAAGATGACATACATTGGGAATAGAATCTCTTTAAGGTTTTTACTTAATAGTCCTATGACAAAATAAATCAAAATTTTATAAAAATACAACTATGAAATCTCTGTTCATGCTAGTTTCGATGAAACTAAACATACGAATCGAAGATCTTATTTCATTAAATATCCACCAAGCATGTGCAAGATAATATTTTAGTGACTGATGTATAACTACAACCATGACAGTGAAAGCATAATAAAAAAACTGGCATTGTTACCATTGAGAGGCTAGTTTTAACACATAAAGATATTAACTTCCGTTAAGATATCATAGAACCTATGGGTCGTATTCAAATAAACACAACAAGAATTCCCATGCCCATATTTTGCTCCACGTGTGAACAAACAGGCCATAGTATTAACATGTATGTTTGACCGAAGTCTAAAGGCTGATAAAAGAATTTTTTGTGTTAAGTTCAAGAAGGATGTTACCTGGGTGTTTGGAAATGCAGGCCTAGGAGGAGGTGACATTGTTGCCTCCCTCTCTAGTGCCAAAAACTTGCAAATTTCCCATTTGCAGTTAGTTAACATCACATTGTAATTTTATTTTAAAACCCAATAATAAACTTAAAGAGGTTTTAATATTACCTTGGAATTTGGAAACGAGGGCCAGGGGTCGGCTCCTGCGAGCACCCTTATCCCTCCATAGCCTGAATTCACCAAAAAACATATCAATAAAAGAAACTAAAACTATCCATTACAAACTAAGTAAAATGCTAAGGGCAAATAATAAGCTCTACTCACCTGTTGAAGTAGACTGGTCGCATGGAAGAAAACGTTGGCTGGCTCGTCTAAGCTCCGGCTTTGAGAGGTAGATGGTTGAATAATCCTTCGAAATAAGTTACCTCAGACAAATACATTAACGCAGTAATAATGGAGCAAGCCAATTCCATTAGAATAGTATACTAGGGCAAGTTTTCATACAGAGTAGAGCTCAGGCTCAATCGACTTTCGACCAAACCACATCACCAAATCAGGAATACAAATAGGTTAAATGATATTTTACAAAAACCTATGAGACTGTGTGATCTCACCATCTAGGTGTAGGGCAGAGATCAAATCCTCATGCCAAATCAGAGCCTGGCTTCATTGACAACTCGCATCGAGGACAGTTCATTAAGTCATCCATGTACGATATTAAAATCACGGTCATAACATTTTAAACAAAATCATTGCATACCATTCGAATCATGGGACACAGATAAGAACACCCAATCATATATTCCACCATAGAAACCCTAAATTATATATTTATAACCATCGCTATAATAAAACCCAAGGTTAAATCTTAAAAACATTATTGTATGCACTAAACATTCGTGGTGATAGGACCGACATACAATGCCTTCGCGGTTACACCAAGGTCCATACCCCATCCATCATAACCATAGTATATATTTATATAATAACAAGATCACCAATTCATACTATCACTTTAGCGCTAGGTTAAGTCAAGGTCATCTAAATATTTATAATCATAGCATATAACTATGTGTTAAAAACATTAAAACTATGTTGCAAGCATAGTTTGGGTTTATGTATTGTAATCCATAAATCATTGTTAAAACCATTATATATAGAATTTACACCATGAACATCAAGGACCATAAAGAAATGCATTAAGGCTAAAAACATGCCAGCCATAAGTATGTAAACCCTCACTTTGTATTAATAAGAAGAGGTCACCGTATGGAGAACCATACTCTTACAAACCCTAAGCTTCTCATGCTTAGGGTAATATCTTTACACACATAGTATAAAGTATGGTAGGCCACGACCTTGAAAATATAATGCAATTGATGGGTTGGGGTCAAGTCCATGAAGAGTCTCCCATGCCTTATGCTAGTTCATCCTAACGTAAATATAAATAAATAAAAAACATGTATCAATAAAGTTACATCACCTATGTGGACATGTCTGAATGCTCCGGAAGGAAATAGTCATCGTAATCATCAACAAAACCTGTTGTAACTAGTAGGACAAAGATATTAAAAATAGGAAAAGTAAAACATAGAAATTTGTTAAGTAAATGTAAAAGTAATGCATATATATTTTTTCTTTTTACAATTTTTAGGTGTGTTACACGTCACCATCCAGATTATATCAATTCGCTAGGTTCCTTAATGGAGGAAAAAACTTTGCATGTGTCTTCTTACCTTTCACAGAGGCCTTGGCCATCACTCCTACAAAGTTTCAGTAGTAACATACTACTCCTTCCTGAAAAATTCAATATCATCAGAAAGAGGGCAATCTTGTAGGTGGGCGTCAACTTCAGGAGAGGAGCATGACTATCTTATCTTTCCACCATAATCTGCATGCATCTTATCTATTGGCGGACTATCAGTAGTATTATCAGTGGTATGTGTACACCTTCTTACTAAAATTCTTTTTCCTATTATCTCTCTAGATTAGCTATTTTTTAGGGCCATTTGGCACGACTCTTTTTTCATGCACATTTTATTCATCTTTCTAGCACATCTTGAGTGTCTGAACAACAAACATAGTAGCAAAGTACATTAGAATATCACCATTTTTTAATTTTCGAGGATCCTTTTATTGGTGGTTTCTATACTTTGATGTTGATATGAGAGCCATGAGTATGATTTATGTAAAAAAAATGGGTGCTGAGGCATAAACATGGTAAATATGGAAACACTATCCATATTCTCTAATTACACATTTTTTGTATGGATCATTGTCAACAAAGCCTCTAAACCATGATACAATCCCTCTTTACGGTGCCTTGGCATTTGAGTTGAATTGATGTTCCATTGTGAGATATTTGGCACTATAGATGCCTCTTGAATCGATGAACATATTATTGGAATCATAAGAAGAGAATTAAATCCCAACCTTTACTTCGTAGGATTACACAGAAAAATCCTCAAAGTGACCACTTTTGAACTGTGTATGGTATTAGTCACCTCGAATTGGAACATGGGCACAACGATTAGGGTATTTGTGGAATGATAATATTCCTAAAGGTATAATGAAGATCATGGTATAATGGGAAATTTTCAACATTGCATTGTGTTTATTTATATTTCTTTTGTGTTATACTTGGTTTATGTACTGAAAATGTAATTAATCACAATTATTATTAACTTAAAGAATTTATCACTAATATAAGGAACATCTAAAAGTTTCACGAACACTTAAGGACACCTAGTTTTTGTCTTGCATAAGATTACCATTAATAATTATAACAAATGAATTCCCTTCAATAGTGGCTTTAGGGATGCAAGCAACCTTGGTTTCAGACTTAATTTTTTCATGACATGCACATAAAAGTATTTTTTTCCATTGATTCTTGAATGTATATTTCAAACATTAACATTCATAAAACCCTTATTAGGGAAGGAAGTTCCTAGTTTTTCTATTCTCTTGTTCTTGTGTGTTTTTATTTTATAATCACTCCTTCGAGGAAATCTCAAATAATTCCAGGCAAAGTTAGTAATCTTGAGCCTATTATAAATATCTAAGGAAAATGAAATGCCTTCGACTAGTTTGAAGTCCTTGTGATTTCCTCTCATTTAGATACTAAATATTTCCACGACAATCATGATTTGTCCTTCACATACGTGGGCTGTTTTTGAGTTGTCTATTACTTAATCCTCAACTTTAATTGTTATTCACAACTGTAGTCAATTTACTCCTACAACAATGCTCGATAATTGTGAAAAGGTAATCAAGCCACTTGGTACATTTCAATATGAGATGGTTGTTGATGCCACACCAAGGCATGTATCCTTTATTCTAAACAGTGTGTCAACTATTCCTCATTTACATAAAATCAAAATCCTCTTACTTGAGTTTTTTGAAGATGGCATTACTATCATGTAGTTGCTTTCTCAAATGCATGTAATGATATGTGAATGAGACCTTTTGTAACTTTATTAAAAGCTAGTATTGTTGAGTTCTGAACTCCTTGATAAGATCCTTTCCATCTAGTTTGAGTTAACTTATTGGTTTAACTCCTATTCTTGGTTACATGGAAAATTTTGTTGAAAACACAAGAAATTACAATAATCCAACTTTCAAAAATGATGAAGCCTTTAGAATTTCAATCTATGGTTTATAAAGTTGGTCAATAAGGATCCACAAGGTTATTATCCTAACTCACCAAGCAACTTTAGTAAGTTGTCATAATATTTTTCCATGTGCTTATTGAAATAGGTTAGAAGAGAATATTGTAAGATAATTTAGGGTTTGATATATAAACTTGCCTTGAATTTGAAGGGAAAAACCTTAGAACATGTTGTTTTCCTCTTAAGAATCCAATTAAAATCAACATGTTTGCTATATTGTAGCGCATTCAAGATATGAATAGCACAATGATCTCATTTGAATAAGTTGTTTGTTGATTTCAAACCCCCTACCCCTCATCCATTGCAAATGATGACAAGGCTTAATAATGTTCAACAAATCATTGTGACTTATGCATGCTGTAATTAATATGAGACACATAATCCTAAGACATGAATCACTATTGATTTCCAAAGAACATGTTGTTGGGATATTATAAACCCACTCCATACTTAGGATAACAATATTTAATTATTTCTGATTAATTTCCTATCCATTAGCCTAGATAGTTGCATCCACTTGCACCACTTGGTCAACACTTGCCATACATACCCCAGGAGTGCCTTTTTCCTTATTTTTGTTAGATCCTACCCCCTTTATTGACTGCCATATTTAGTAACTGCGTCTTCCTACAAATTATGTTTGTATTTGCTTTATTCCTTCCTTTCAGTGGATAAGGCAAAGCTAGTCAACTAGGAAACTGCTATCTTTTGTTGCCAACCCATTCTCCATAATTTTCTCTCTAGATTACAAGATTAGCATGCTTTTCCATCACTCATGACAACTCGCTCATTCTTTATCTAATTTGTGAGGTCCTTAATAGAGTTGGAAAGTGCTTTAGTCACATATGGGGGTTTATCATATTTAGTAAGCCTGGTTTATGAGATAGCATGAGTTGTCTTATAACAACTGATTTTTCCTTTATAAGGATGTATTAATATTGTAATAATCATCAATTAATTTGATCAATAATAATTGGAAAGATATTGGATCACTTATGTTGTATTTAGACTCTTTATTCTTCTCTCTATTTTCCTTATATGTTGGCCACTTTTCCTAATTCGCGAGACCTAGGTTCTGTGTAACCTGTTAACCCAACAAACACCCAAGATATTGGCCCGATAGAGCAAGCCCCATCGACAACACCTATGAAGCAGGCACAGTCTCACCCCAGATATCTCTTCGATGGGTAACCGCCGAAACCATTTTTCCATGATTGTTGAGGGATTATAGTCCCTTGGCGCGCAACTAAGGAGCTCAACGAAGTAAATGGGATGGATGGACGATGGACTGATTCTTACATAACCGAGCACAATAATATGTAAGAGCACACAGTCCTATCCTTGTTCCCAACCTCATAATTGGTGCAACTTGTGCAACGCAGCTGACTCATACTAATAGACTGTCTACGACTTACGTTGTGAATTGAGACATAAACACACAGGCCTATATATATAGATATATAGATATATATTTCAACGATGCTTCCTTAATCATTCATCAACTAATTACAGTACAACATCAGGAATTTAATCAATATTTCATCACCATACAAGAAGCAAATAACAACCATTCACATAAACATTCACAGCATTAGTCATCCATTCAAACACAAGAGATAACGTGGAAACCCATATGGGAAAAAAAAACAAGGTGCTCTTCGTCTCACATGAGAAAAGGGTATAGCACCTTGCAGTCTACACGATGCAGACTGATCTTATGATATATCTTTATGACTCAGACTTTTGGTTTGCATGCTCTTTGGTTTGTTCTTCTACCCTACTTCTAATCCTAGTGATCTGTGCACACAACATCGAGATCCGCGGCTCAACAGCCTCCTATCACTACCAGACTCTTCCTGAGTCTTCTCTTCTTCTAATCTCTACAACATTACAGCAAAATGGAATCCTTCACTATGGATCACCAATGAACAACCAAAACAATAGCCATTACAAACCATTGATCAACCAGTACCAAACTCAGGACCAACCTTCTAAGTACTGAAAAAAAACCAACTAAAAAGCAATCACAACGAACCTTCAAACCATTGAATCCCTCCTATTTATACTATTTTACATGACCATGCAGGGTCGAATGCATATAGGTAGTTTGTTAACTTTCACCATCAGTCACCCCTCAGGCTACAGCTGTGGTGATTACGACTCGACACGAGGCCATATCAGTGTGACTTACAAATATTCCCTCATACATGTGTTGTTGTAGGCTTATGCCACTTTAAATGGCCATGATATGCACTTGTCTCTTTTTGGCCATTATCAGTTGGATGCTCATGCACTCACCTTTCCTTCGTTGCGCTCCTCTCCATTCTTGCCGCACTGGCCCTTTGCTTCCTTCGTGACCTTCCTTTCTTTCTTTCATGTGTGCGGTGCACCTTCTTTTGTTTGCACATGAACTTCTTTCTTGTGCTCCTTTCCTAGGACAATAGGCCCCCAATGTTAGTTTTTCATCACATTAAGCTAGCATTATGATCTTAGGATCTTTTCACTGAGAGAATAACAAGCACAGCAATAAAACATAAGCACATCACAAGAGACAAGAGACATAAAGAGATTTTCCTCGGGGAAACCATAAAGCAGAAAACCCCGCAACTTCCTCTAAGATAGAATCAACACCAAAACAGTAAGAGATCTCCCAACAGCAGTGGCCTTCTAGTCCCAGTATATTTCCTCCTCCACAAGTGCGCCTCACTTAAGAGAGTGAATGATGTGTATGATAAATAGAGAGTCTCACTCTCTATTTATATTCTTCCGTTCACTTGAATTACCATTTCACACGTAGGCTCGACGTAGCAAATACTATTCGATCCTACACCTTAATTAGTGTATAATAACTCAAGTGCCCCGAAACTGTGGGGACTTACCTAATGACTTGACATGACTTGTTTACATTATTAATCCTTCCGATCGAAACATCGGGGAATGAACACATGACTCAAATACATAATAGAAACATCCCAGAATAAACATTGGGTTACAATATATAAGATACATAGAAGAATACATTCCGAAGTTACATATACATCAACACTCCCTCTTAACTAGGAAGGTATTCTTTCGACACAATTTTCAGCACTAGTCTTCTTCTCTGTATCAGCTGGATCATCTCGTCTTCAAGTCATCTTCGTCTTCAAGTCATCTTTGTCTTCAAGTCATCTTCACTGGATCTGGATCATCTCTCGATCTGGATCAATATAGATCATCATCACTGGATCTGGATCATCTCTCGATCTGGATCAATATAGAACATCATCACTGGATCTGGATCATCTCTCGATCTGGATCAACATCACTGGACTGGATCTGGATCATCACTCGATATGGATCATCACTGCTAGATAATCATTACTGGATCTGGATGATCACTCGATCTAGATCAACACTGGTGCTATCTCATGATTCTTCTCATCATAGGAATTTCTACAGAGCCAGCCCATTTTCATGCTGGTTGTAGGCCTACCCTCATGTAGGTCTTCGCACAGCACTTACATCTGACCTGCTCATCAGAAAGGCATGCCCAACACTCACATCTGATCATGTAGTAAACTACAATCCCATTAGAAAGGCCTAGCACTCACATTCACTAGCATGATAGGACACACCTACTATCATCTGTGAAATGGCACAGCACTTACAGTCACCAGCATGATAAGACACACCTACTATCATCTATGAAATGGCACAGCACTTACAGTCACCAGCATGATAGGACACACCTACTATCATCTGTGACAAGGCTCAGCACTTACATCCATCCAGGCGGGAACACATCCTGCTCACAATGATGGAAGGGCATGCACTCATATATAATCACGAGGGGAACACATCCCAACAATCATATCAGAATGGCCCCCAGTCCTCCTCAACTGAGCTACCTGGTAACTGACCAGGCGCCTCCATTCTCCTAGAGAATGGCAGTTTCCCTTACATCCGACCTGCTCGTCGGAATGGCCAACACTCACATTTGACATGGAAGGAACTTAATCCTTTAGCCATGAACAGAATGGTTCAGCCCTTACATCTAATCAAGTGGGAACACATCCCTCTATCACATCAGAATGGCTACTCAGTTCTTACACTGAGTGTTCCTGGTAACTGACCAGGTGCCTCCATTCCTAGAATGGAAATTGCTCTTACATCTGTCCTACTCGACAGAATGGCCAGCACTCATATCTGACATGGAAGGGAGCAACCCTACCACCATGACATAATGGATCAGCCCTTATATCTGACCTACTCGTCAGAATGGCTATGGATCTCAGCACTAATATCTGACATGGAAGGAACCAATCCTCTCACCATGACAGAATGGCTCAGCCCTTATATCTGACCTACTCGTCAGAATGGCTATGGATCTCAGCACTCATATCTGACATGGAAGGAACCAATCCTCTCACCATGACAGAATGGCTCAGCCCTTATATCTGACCTACTCGTCAGAATGGCTATGGATCTCAGCACTCATATCTGACATGGAAGGAACCAATCCTCTTACCACGACAGAATGGCTCAGCCCTTACATCTGACCATGGAAGGAACCAATCCTCTCACCATGTCAGAATGGCTATGGGTCTCATCACTTTCTCTGGGAGGAAGCCTCGATCTCGAGAACACCAAGTCTCTCTCTGAAGTACTCGAACTTCAGCCTAGCCAATGGATTCATCAATACATCAGCTATCTGTTCCTCCGTCGCAACATACAGGAGCTTCACTGCTCCTCTCTGCACCATATCCCTGATATAGTGAGACTTGATCTCGATATGCTTCGACCTGTCATGAAACACTGGATTCTCTGACAACTTCACGCAACTCTAGTTGTCACAATGTATACAAGTAGCATCTAACTGGAGATCAAATATATCAGACAGTAGCTTCCGTAGCCATACTGCCTCATAACTAGCTGAACAAGCTGTGACATACTCTCCTTCAGTTTTACTTAGTGCCACACAGGATTGCTTCCTGCTAAACCAAGAGATCACACTTTATCCCATAGGTTAATCTTTTGATTCACATCGTACTTGAGCCCATAATCAACTATACCCCTACATGCTTTGCAATCATCAGGTGAACATGTTCACAGCAAAGCAAATATCTAGTCTCAGGTACATCAAGGACCCAATCATCTGATGATACATCATAGCATCAATTGTCTGTAATGAAGCAACACTTAATAGCTTCATGTTTGATGCCATAGGTGTGGTCATGTAGTCCATCATCCTGAACCTCTTCAGGATCTCTACTGCATACTTCCCTTGTCCAAGGAAGATTCCATTTGTACTCTGCCACACCTCCATACCTAGAACAGTAGTGCATCGACACATTACAGGAGCATCACTGGTATTCCGTCTTCAACCTTGAAGCAAAGGTTGGAATCCGCTTTACTCTCAGTAAATCCTAGAGTCATCAGTAATCTGCCCATCCTGTCATACCATGTCGAATCTCAATATATTCTGTAGTCACTCCCTCTGAAGCAGAGCATCATACTCCCTTTGTCTTCTGTGCTCTATGCACTGAAAACATTCTGTACCAGAGTGACAAGTAGCTTCCTATGCTACTAATATTCTATGTGACCATCTAGTGTATAGACTTGCATCTTCAACCTTGTAGCAAAGGTTAAGATCTTCATCAATCTCATCATGTATGTGTTTAAACTCTTACTGGCTGCAAATGTCTCTTCGTAGTTTAGGCCTTCTTTTTCATGAGAAGCCTCATGCTATGAATCTTTCTTTGTATCCCACGATGTTTCCATCTACTGCATGATGGAACTATGAACTTTTATTTAGGTCTCGATACTACGCTCTGACATCATTCTTCTTGAACTAGTCTTCCCTTCCTTCTTGGTGGCTGGAAGGTTCTGCATTAATGATGTCATTGCACTCATCATATTATTCTTCATTTTGAAATGTCGTCACTTGCTCTTTGGAACAAGTCTTGATTCTTCTTTGCTTGTAGGCGATTATGTATGCGGTCTTTCCTACAAGTCAAATGCATTTGTATGGTTAGAACATTTCATAAGGAATATTCATACTGGCAAGTTACTATGCATAAGTATATGATCATGCAACTACTTTAGCCAATACAACATTCATCCATATCTCACTGAAACTTTCTAGATGCGTTCCATCTCTACCAGGACAACATTGAGATTGTGCACTAATCCAATATGTCAGCAAAGAGGTTTCATTCTAGATAAGTAGCAATGGAGAATTTGTATAGCACCATGAGCTACTTACCCATCACATGCATATTAGTAGTATACTGTCATTAATGCAAACATCCTATCATGCATAATACAATAACTGAATATAAACGAATGCATAACAAAACAATATCATGAAATGACAATTGAATACTTATCTTTATTTGTTTCGTGGGTATACTCCTTCTTGAGCCTTCAGCTTCATCATCTTCTTCATTCATGATAGCATCACAGATCCTGGGTGCTTCTGCTTCTGCTTCTTCAGGTTCTTCAGTAGGTCTCTTTCTGGATTTGATGTAAGCTGTGTCTTCAGCAAATGTTACATCCCTATTGACGTCAATCTTCTTGTATACTAGAAAGTAGATTCTGTAAGCCTTCGAGCTTTCAGAGTAACCCACAAATATGCCCTTCTTTCCTGAAGGATCTAGTTTTGTTCTCTTCTCTTTTGGAATATGTATGTACACGGGACAACCGAATATTCTGAGATGGTTGACTTCCGGTTTCTTGCCGGAGAAGACTTCTTCAGGAGTCTTGTTCTCGAGTACTCTATGTGGAGTATGGTTCTATACATACACTACTGTTCTAGCAGCTTCAGCCCAAAGATGCATAGGTAGATCTTGATCATGAAGCATAGCTCTTGCAGCTTCCATGATAGTTCTGTTCTTCCGTTCTGCAACCCCATTCTGTTGTGGATTATAAGGAGTTGACAACTCCCTCTTAATCCCTGCTTCTTTGCATAGCTCTTTGAATTCATTCGAATTGAATTCTCCACCATTATCTGATCGAATGGTCTTGATCTTCTTTTCAGTATGGTTCTTGATCAAGAATTCCTTGAACTTGCTGAACACTTCATCTTTGTTTTTCATAAAGTAAATCCATGTCTTTCTAGAAAAAGCATCAATAAAAGAAACATAGTATGCATAACCGCTTAGTGAGTTTGATGACATTGGACTGCATACATCAGAGTGGATGATTTCCAGAATGCCTTTGGCTTTGCTTTCGCTGCTAGGAAATTTCTTCTTTGTATTCTTCCATTTCGCACATCCTTTGCAAACTCCATCATGCTTTGCTTGGAATTCTGGAAGTCCTTCAACAGCTTTGCTTGCAATAGATAGTGCTCTGTAGTGCACATGTGCAAGCCTTCTATGCCAAAGCTCATTTGGCTCTACTGTG
>LPNX011163766.1:0-15576 GCA_001517045.1 Pseudotsuga menziesii | reverse complement strand
ACTTCCCCAAGCTTGTCACCAAGTTGATGTGATATATCATATTGAAATGAGAACCTCAAATGGAAATAGCAAAGGATTAGATCTTACCGATTTGAGGTGCTCGTCTTTGTCCCGAAGTTCGCTGATCTAGGGTTTGTCACAGGAACCCTAATTTTCAAAACTTGGAATCTTTCAGATCTGATTGGTCAAACAGATAGATCTCTTCAAATGGAGCTGTCCAATGTACTCCTTTTCTGAAAACAGTGGAGGGAAGCTCCCGGAATAGGAAGCCCTAATTTTCCAATTTCTTCTGCAGAAATGCCTATTACTATTTCTGTGATATATCTAAAATTACTGCTCCTCTGTGTCTGCAATTTCTCACTGAGGTAACCTCGCATGTCCCTGATCCAAAACCATAGGTTTCATCAGAATTGGTATCACCATTTGGGATTTATGATCCTTTTCCCAAGGTGACCTGTTACAGGACTGTTCAGAATAGCGAAGTTGTACGGCACTCCACGTGTCACTGGTTCATCTTCTGAGTCTGATATTTGAAACACCGAAAGTACAGTTCATGTACTTTTTGGAACATCTTCAGGAATTCCATTTGGACCTCTGTAGCTCATGATATTGCAGATCTCCCCAGATGTCATGTTTAGGGATGAATTATGGAAGAGGCTCGAACCCTAACTTGGAGAGATCATATCTCCTGGAGTACAGCGAATCTGACTCTGATTTTTGGACACTGGCTTCATCAGTATTTCATATTCGGCCCCTGAAATTTTCAGATTTTGATACTTTTCCAATATTGGAATATAGCAACTATACCAAAACTTAGCAGTTTTAGTATTTAGGGTTTCTCCTAGCTCAGGGTCAAACTAGGGTTTGACTTTCTTGGAGTTTCACCCAACCAAATTTCTTGATCCAGGTCTTTAAAATTCAGTTTTGGTGAGGAGAAAAATCCTATGCTGGTCTCACTCAAAAATTCCTCTTCTGTAGAAAGCCCTAATTTCCACATCGAAACTAAAAATGCTTGAAATTGAATTCTGCATCGACAGAAAGATGCACCCTTCAATGGAGAGTCATCCTAGCATACTTTTGCTGAAAATATGTGGAGGAAGATCCACAAAATAGGAAGCCCTAGTTCCTATAGCTGCACAATGTCTTCTCCTCAGGTTAGCTCTGATACCGTGTTAGTTTTTCATCACATTAAGCTAGCATTATGATCTTAGGATCTTTTCACTAAGAGAATAACAAGCACAGCAATAAAACATAAGCACATCACAAGAGACAAGAGACACAAAGAGATTTTCCTCGGGGAAACCATATAGGAGAAAACCCCGCAACTTCCTCTAAGATGGAATCAGCACCAAAACAGTAAGAGATCTCCCAACAGCAGTGGCCTTCTAGTCCCAGTATATTTCCTCCTCCACAAGTGCGCCTCACTTAAGAGAGTGAATGATGTGTATGATAAATAGAGAGTCTCACTCTCTATTTATATTCTTCCGTTCACTTGAATTGCCATTTCACACGTAGGATCGAACTAACAAATACTACTCGAGCCTACACCTTAATTAGTGTATAATAACTCAAGTGCCCCGAAACTGTGGGGAATTACCTAATGACTTGACATGACTTGTTTACATTATTAATCCTCCCGATCAGAACATCGGGGCATGACCACATGACTCAAGTACATAATAGAAACATCCCGGAATAAACATCGGGTTACAATATATAAGATACATAGAAGAATACATTCCAAAGTTACTTATACATTAACACCCAACACTCACATGTGGCTCGTCCCGAGCCATGAAGAAGTGGAGATATGAGGAGGCGCAATCTGCGTGGCTGTCTCTTTGCTAAAAAAAAATTCCTTGCACACCTTCTCCTGCTTCCTTGCACACTTTTTGGTGGCGTTTCCTGCACTATGGCCTCATCCCATACTTGGAAGAATTTTTAGATTACAAAACTTTAGTTACTTTAGTCTTACGATTTCTTCCTCGGCATCATCTAAATACTCTTAATGGTGAGTTCCACTTCTAAATTTCACCAGGGTTGTTAGTGTCCCATTTTGACACAACAATCCAATTCTTATTATCATTCTCAAGCTCCTGGGGTTTTCCTTGTGCTTGTTGTAGGTTGTCTTTCTATTGTTCTTCTTGGTCCTCTTCATCCTCCTTTTCCTCTTCTTGTTCTGTAGAGCTGGATGGGAAGTGCCCAACTGATGATCGATGTGCTGGAGATATGAACTTTGAAGAATGAAGCATTGTTCATATTGAAAACCAGAAAATCTTGGAATTCAAGGGATTGATCAGAGGTGAATGATTCCCAACTTTGACGAATTTCACCTCAACATTACATCTACATATGCATTTTGGTTTCCCATGCATTTTGTTTAAGTTCGTGGAGGCTAGAAGCATGGTTACAGAGTCATAATGCATTTGAATTAAGCATGTCCGCATCCTGGAATTCTCCTGCGGAATGTGGAAGGCGAGAGGTGGAAAGAGAAGTTGAAATAAGGTAAAAAGTGGATTTTCGCATCCCTGAGCCTGTCGCGGGAGGCAGGAGGCGAAAATAAAAAAATAGAAAAGAAACAAGGTAAACATGTTGGTTTTTCGCATCTTGGACTCCGCCCATGGAATGCAGAAGGGAGAAAGTGGAAATTGGGAACGAAAAATAAAGGTAATATATTTTGGGTTTTTCGCTACATGGAGTCCTCCCACAGAATGCGGAAGGCGGAAGACGAAAAGTGGAAGGTGAACAATTGACCATAAGGAAATTTGGATTTTTTTATACCTAGGGTCTGTTGTGGAAAGTGGAAGGCAGAAAGAAGAAAATGAACAAAGGACTACATCATATTTTGTGTTTCCGCTACCCGAAGGCCATCGTGGAAAGTGGAAGGAGAAAAGTGAAAAGAAATATAGGTCTAATATAGGAGTTTTCACCTACCGCAATCTGCATAGAGAAATGTGGAAGGAGGAAACAGAAAAGGAAAATAGTAAAATATTAAGGTTTTAGTGACTCGTAGACCGCAATGGAGGAATGCGGAAGGCGAAAGGAATAAATCCTAAGAATATTTTAATTGCGAAAAGGTCTGTTGTAGGAACAATTAAGCATAGGAATGAATGATTAAAGGAAATATTCATGGGCATGCCTTGTCCATAAGAATTTTTTTTATGCATGTTGGCAAGTTGTTTGGGTATGTTACAGAACATGCCCTCAAACCACCACCACCACACTAAGACTTCTTTGGTGTAAAATTTCTAAACAACTTCAAGGAAGGTAAGCAGATCCCTTTATGTGCTAGACAAGGCTTATCAAAATCATGGGCTATCAACAACATGTAGTCGCACCTTTGTAGGATGGATGTCATTATAATGGTTAAGAACCATGGATGGGTCATTGAGACTTTTCCATCATCGAAGAATGAAAAAGTGATTTTTGACGTTTTTGTATTGTCCTCTTCTACTTAACCACTAAAACAATCGCTAACCTATTTAATTCCCATAGGGTTGAGCAGGTACTACATGAAAATGAAATTGATTGAGAACATTTGATACCTAGAGAAGAACATAGAATTCATGTAGTATTAAGTTATGAGTATTGTAAAGAAATCCTTATTTATTTAGGCTTAAAGTCAACGAGAAATTAGAATCACATGTATGCAAAAAGTAAAGAGCAAACCCTAAAAGTACATGATAAGCTATATAAGAAGGGTTGTTGAACCAAATTGATTATCTATGATTATTATTATTGAGTTTGGTTTCTAGAGTAGTAGCAACAGGCGTCGGATTAGCAAGTTGTGGTTGAAGACAAAGATCTTTATCTAACAAGGGGTTTCGATAGTGAAATATATCTTCCCTAATCACTTCAGGATAGATCATCTAGTTCTATCACCATTTATTCATCATATTCATTTTTCTTCAGCAATCCAGTATACAAAGAGAGATTTATTGCACATTTTGTTTTGTAGTTGGGGTACAAATGGAATCTTTAGAGTAATTTGTTGGGACCCTAAATATCAGTTTTCTTCTCACATGTCTTCACTATCCTTCTCAGTAGACTCTCTACACTCTACTTGGTGATTATCAGTTCATTGTTCGCATATCCGAAGCATCCAACATCATATTCATTGAAGAAGGTAGACGTAATGTACTACCCCCTCAATTAATAATTTATTATTAATTCTGCTAGAAAAATACTTTCATTATTATTTTTGACAAAAAAGTCAGGAATAAAACATTTTGTAATAAAATACTTTTATTTAATAAAATATGTTGAAAGGGGTACAAAAGTGGATATAGTTGGTCAAGAGTGTTTGTTGACCCACAAGAGGAAAATACATGTGGCAGAAGCCACTGAGTGAGAACTCAAGATGCAAGAGGTATCATCTCCAAAAATTAGGTCACATCTCCTAGTTGAGTACTAAAGAGAAAGAGGCTCATAAATGCCCAAGTCTTAGGCAAAATACTATATATTAGTATGTCCATAAGTAGCAAGGGGATATCATTGGACAAGGATTAAAATATGTGAATGCAAGAGATGACACATTGAAGGATTTTTCTCTTGTGGTTCAATGAATAGGATCGGGGGTTCTGGAGAAAGTAACCTGGCTGCTCTGGGAGTTAGTTGGGAGGAACAACTTCTCCACTTTTGTTTTCCCAGCGTTGGTGCCAGGTTCATATTTTATGTTTAAGTGATTGCAGAATGTGTTTTAAATTCTAGATCTGAGGATATTAATGTAGAACCCAGTCTGTATCAGTTATCATAATGTTGCTATGCTTGAATGTTAGAATTCTTATTCTTGTCGAAATTTGAATTCTGCACATAATGGATTTGGAATTGTCAATTTCTAAATTGTATCATGTATTCTTACATTTAATCGTTTATTTCCTGTGTGTGTCGATTATTCCTAAATTCTTCCTTAGTCCGTGTTTACTAAATTTATATGTAGACTCAATATCTAATCATGCTAGAATGTATCTACTTTTATCCATTTTGAACCACAGTAAGGTTCCATAAAAATTATAAGTATATATAGTTAGGATATCATCCTAATTCCTACATGACTATCAGTATTAAGTTAAAATCTATTGTTCATCATATAGGTTTGTTGTACTTAGTATCTACATTGGAATCAACTTAAATAATATTAATATTATTACAATTCATAAGATTCAAATCAAAGTATTCGAATCGAATAAGATCTACCCATACAATTGTAAAAAAGCAATGATACTATCTTGAGTATACATACACATAAATAATTAACTTAACTCCTAAAAAAAACCCTTAATCAAGTTAACTCCTAAATAATTCACTTAGTAAGATGACATACATTGGGAATAGAATCTATTTAAGGTTTTTACTTAATAGTCTTATGATAAAATAAAACAAAATTTTATAAAAATACAACTATGAAATCTTTGTTCATGCTAGTTTCGATGAAACTAAACATACGAATCGAAGATATTATTTCATTAAATATCCACCAAGCATGTGCAAGAAAATAGGAAAAGTGAATCAAATATTTTACTCACTGATGTATAACTACAACCATGACGGTGAAAGCATAATCACAAAACTGGCATCATTACCATCGAGAGCCTAGTTTTAACACACAAAGATATTAACTTCTGTTAACATATCATAGAACCTATGGGTCGTATTCAAATAAACACAACAAGAATTCCCATGCCCATATTCGGCTCCACCTATGAACAAACATACTAGAGTATTAACATGTATGTTTGACCAAAGTCTAAAGACTGATAAAAGGATTTTTTGTGTTAAGTTCGAGAAGGATGTTACCTGGGTGTTTGGAAACGTGGGCCTAGGACGAGGTGACACTATTGCCTCCCTTTCTAGTGCTGAAAACCTACAAATTTCCCATTTTCAGTTAGTTAACATTACATTGTAATTTTATTTTAAAACCCAATAATAAAATTAAAGAGGTTTTAAGATTACCAGGGCTAGGGGTTGGCTCCTCCGAGCACCCTTATCCCTCCATATCTTGAACTCACATAACAACATATCAATAAAAGAAACTAAAACTATCCATTACAAACCAAGTAAAATGCTCAGGGAAAATAACAAGCTTTACTCACCTATTGAAGCAGACTCATCGCATGGAAGAAAATGTTGGCTGGCTCGTCCAAGCTTCGGCGTTGAGAGGTATATGGTTGAATAATCCTTTGAAAGAATTTACCTCAGACAATTCCATTAATGCAGTAAGAATGGAGCAAGCCAATGCCATTAACATAGTAAACTAGGGAAAGTTTTCATACAGAGTAGAGCTCAGTCTCAACCAACTTTGAACCAAACAACATCACCAAATGAGGGATACAAACATGTTAAATGAGAATTTATGAAACCCTACGAGACTATGTGATCTCACCATCTAGGTGTAGGGAAGATATCAAATCCTCATGACAAATCAAAGCCTGGCTTCGCTAACAACTTGCATCTAGGACAGTTCATCAAGTCAATTATGTACCATATTAAAATCATGGTCATAACATTTTAAACAAAATCTTTGCATGCCATTCGAATCATGGGACACAGATAAGAACACCCAATCATATATTCCACCATTGAAACCCTAACTTATATATTTATAACCATCGCTATAATAAAACCCATGGTTAAATCTTATAAACATTATTGTATGCACTAAACATTCATGGTGATAGGACCGACATACAATGCCTTCGCGGTTACACCAAGGTCCATACCCCTTCCATCATAACCATAGTATATATTTATATAATAACAAGATCACCAATTCATACTATCACCTTAGCGCTAGGTTAAGCCGAGATCATCGAAATATTTATAATCATAGCATATAACTATGTGTTGAAAACATTAAAGCTATGTTGCAAGCATAGTTTGGGTTTATGTATTGTAATTAATAAATCATTGTTAAAACCATATGATATAGAATTTACACCATGAACATCAAGGACCATAAAGAAATGCATTAAGGCTAAAAACATGCCAACCATAAGTATGTAAACCCTCACTTTGTATTAATAAGAAGAGGTCACCATATGGAGAACCATACTCTTACAAACCCTAATATTCTCATGCTTAGGGGAATATCTTTACACACATAGTATAAAGTATGGTAGGCCACGACCTTGAAAATATAATGCAATTGATGGGTTGGGGTCAAGTCCATGAATAGTATCCCATGCCTTAGGCTAGTTTGTCCTAACATAAATAAAAATAAATAAAAAACATGTATAAATAAAGTTACATCACCTGTGTGGACATGTCTGAAGGTTCCGAAAGGGAATAGCCATGGTAATCATCAGCAAAACCTGTCGTAACTAACAGGACAAAGATATTAAAAATAGTAGAAGTAAAACATAGAAATCTGTTAAGTAAATGTAAACGTAATGCATATATATTTTTTTCTTTTTACAATTTTTAGGTGTGTTACATGTCACCATCGATAGCACATCAATTCACTAGGTTCCTTAATAGAGGAAAAAACTCTGCATGTTTCTTCTTACCTTTCAGGGAAGCCTAGGCCATCACTCCTACAAAGTTTCAGTAGTAACATACTACTCCTCCCTAAAAAAGTCAATATCATCAGAAGGAGGGCACTCTTGTGGGTGGGCGTCAACTTCAGGAGAGGAGCACGACTATCTTATCTTTCTGGCATAACCTGCATGCATCTTATCTATTGGCGGATTATTAACAGTATTATCAGCGGTATGTGTACATCTTCTTACTAAAATTCTTTGTGCTATTATCTCTCCAGATTAGCTATTTTTGAGGTCCATTTGGCATGACACTTTTTTCATGCACATTTTATTCATCTTTCTAGCACATATTGAGTGTCTGAATTACAAACATAGTAGCAAAGTACATTAGAATATCAGTTGGGATATTACCATTTTTTAATTTTTGAGGATCCTTTTATTGGTGGTTTCTATACTTTGATGTTCATATGACAGCCATGAGTAAGATTTATGTAAAAAAAAATTGGTGTTGAGGCATAAACATGGTAAATAGGGAAACACTATCCATATTCTCTAATTATACATTTTGTGTATGGATCATTGTTAGCAAAGCCTCTAAACCATGATACAATCCCTCTTTACGGTGCCTTGGAATTTGAGTTGAATTGATGTTCCATTATGGGATATTTGGCACTATAGATGCCTCTTGAATCCACGAACATTCTATTCGAAGCATAAAAACAGAATTAAACCCCAACCTTTACTTCGTAGGATTACAGAGAAAAATCCTCAAACCACCACATTTGAATCCTGTATGGTATTAGTCACCTCGAATTGGGACATGGGCACAATGATTAGGTTATTTGTGGAACGATAATATTCCTAAAGGTATAATGAAGATCATGGTATAATGGGAAATTTTCAAAATTGAATTGTGTTTAGTTTTATTTCTTTTGTGTTATACTTGGTTTATGTACTCAAAATCTAATTAATCACAATTATTATTAACTTAAAGAATTTATCACTAATATAAGGAACATCTAAAAGTTTCGCGAACACTTAAGGACACCTAGCTTTTTTCTTGCAGAAAAGTACCATTAATAATTATAACAAATGAATTCCCTTCAATATTGGCTTTAGGGCTTTAAGCAACCTTGGTTTCAGACTTATTTTTTTCATGACATGCACATAAAAGTATTTTTTTCCATTGATTCTTGAATGTATATTTCAAACATTAACATTCATAAAAACCTCATTGGGGAAGGATGTTTGTAGTTTTTCTATTCTCTTGTTGTTGTGTGATTTTATTTTATGATCTCTCCTTTGAGGCAATCTCAAACAATTCTAGGCGAAGTTAGTAATTTTGAGCCTATTATAAATATCTAAGGAAAATGAAATGCCTTCGACTAGTTTGAAATCCTTTTGATTTCCTCTCATTTAGATACTAAATCATATTTCCATGACAATCATGATTTGTCCCTCACATAAGTGGGCTATTTTTGAGTCGTCTATTGCTTAATCCTCAACTTCAATTGCTATTCGCAAGTGTAGTCAATCTACTCCTACAACAATGCGCAATACTTGTGAAAAGGTAATCAAGCCACTTGATACATTTCAATATGAGATGGTTGTTGATGCCACACCAAGGCATGTATCCTTTCTTCTAAACAGTGTGTCAACTATTCCTCATTTACATAAAATCAAGACCCACTTACTCTATTTTTTTGAAGATGGCATTACTATCACGTAGTTTCTTTCTCAAATGCATGTGATGATATGTGAATGAGACCTTTTTTAAGTTTATGAAAAGCTATTATTGTTGTGTTCTGAACTCCTTGATATGATCCTTTCCATCTAGTTTGAGTTAACTTATTGGTTTAACTCCTATTCTTCGTTATATGGAAAATTTTGTTGAATACACAAGAAATTACAACAATTTATCTTTCAAAAATGATGAAACCTTTAGACTTTCAATCTATGGTTTATAAAGGTGCTCAATAAGGATCCACAAGGTTATTATCCTAACTCACCAAGCAACTTTGGTAAGTTGTTATAATATTTTTCCATGTGCTTATTGAAATAGGTTAGAAGAGAATATTATGAGATAATTTAGGGTTTGATATATAAACTTGCCTTGAATTTGAAGGGAAAAACCTTAGAACATGTTGTTTTCCTCTTAACAATCCAAGTAAAATCAACATGTTTGCTATATTGTAGTTCATTCAAGATATGAATAGCACAATGATATCATTTGAATAAGTTGTTTGTTGATTTCAAACCCCCTACCCCTCATCCATTGCAAATGATGACAAGGCTTAATAATGTTCAAGAAATCATTGTGACTTATGCATGGTGTAATTAATATGAGATACATGATCCTAAGACATGAATCACTCTAGATTTCCAAAGAATATGTTGTTGGGATATTATAAACCCACTCCATACTTAGGATAACAATATTTAATTATTTCTGATTAATTTCCTATCCACTAGCCTAGATAGTTGCATCCACTTGCACCACTTGGTCAACACTTGCCATATATACCCTAGGAGTGCCTTTTTCCTGATTTTGGTTAGATCCTACCCACTTTATTGACTGCCATATTTAGTAAATGCGTCTTTCTACAAATTATGTTTGTATCCTGCTTTATTCCTTCCTTTCAGTGGATAAGGCAAAGCTAGTAAACTAGGAAACTACTATCTTTTGTTGCCAACCCATCCTCCATGATTTTCTCTCCAGATTCTAGGATTAACATGTTTTTCCATCACTCATGACAAATCACTCATTCTTTATCTAATTTGTGAGGTCCTTAATAGAGTTGGAAAGTGCTTTAGTCACATATGGGGGTTCATCATATTTAGTAAGCCCGATTTATGAGATAGCATGAGTTGTCTTATAACAACTCATTTTTCCTTTATAAGGATGTATTACTATTATAATAATAATCAATTCATTTGATCAATAATACGTGGAAATAGATTGGATCACTTATGTTGTATTGAGTCTCTTTATTCTTCTCTCTATTTTCCTTATATGTTGGCCACTTTTCCTAACTCGCACGACCTAGGTTCTGTGCATCCCGTCAACCCAACAAACACCCAAGATACCAACCCAACAGAATAAGTCCCATCGACAACACCTGGGAAGCAGGTGCAGTCTCACTCATGATATATATTCAATGGGTAACCGACGAAACCATGTTTCCACAATTGTCGAGGGATTATAGTCCCTTGGCATGCAACCAAGGCGCTCAACGAAGGAAATGGGATGGATGGATGGTGGAATCATTCTTGTGCGACTGAGCACAACAATATGTCAGTGCACATAGTCATATCCTTGTTCCCAACCTCAGAACTGGTGCAACTTGTGAGGCACAGCTGACTCGTACTAACAGACTGTCTGTGACTTATGTTGTGACTTAAGACATAAACACACAGGACAATATATACATATATTACAATGACATTCCCTAATCATTCATCTACTGATTACAGTACAACATTGGGTATTTAATCAATATTTCATCACCATACATGAAGCAAATAACAACCATTCACATAAACATTCACAACATTAGTAATCCATTCAAACACAAGAGATAACATGGAAACCCATATGGGAAAAACCACCAAGGTGCTCTTCATCTGGCATGAGAAAAGGGTATATCACCTTGTAGTCTGCATGATGCAGATTGATATTATGATATATCTTTATGACTCAGACTTCTAGTTCATGTGCTCTCTAGTTTGTTCTTCTACCATACTTCTAATCCTAGCGGTCTGTGCACATAGCAACCAGATTCATGGCTCAGCAGCCTCCTATCACTACCAGACTCTTCATGAGTCTTCTCTTCCTCTAATATCTACAACATTACAACAAAATGGCATCCTTCACTATGGATCGCCAATGAATAGCCAAAACAATAGCCATTACAAACCATTGATCAACCGGTACTGAACTCAGGGCCAACCTTCTAACTACTGAAAAAAAACCAACTAAAAATGAATCACAACCAACCTTATAAACATTGAATCCCTCCTATTTATACTATTTTACATGACCAAGCAAGGTTGACTACATATAGGTAGTTTGTTAACTGTCACCATCAACCTCCCCTCAGGCTATAGTTATGGTGATTATGACTCGACATGAGGAAATATCAACCTGACTTACAAATATTCCCTTGTATGTGTGTTTCTATAGGATTATGCCACTTTAAACGACCATGAACTGCACCTATCGCTTTTCGACAGTTATCACATGCATGCTCATGCACTCTCCTTTCCTTCATCGTGCTCCTCTCTATTCTTCCTGTGCTGGCCCTTTGCTTGCTTCGCGACCTTCATTTATTTCTTTCGCGCGTGCGGTGCACCTTCTTTTGCTTGCATGCAAAATTATTTCGTATGCTCCTTTTCTAGGGAAACATTCCCCCAACACTCACATGTGGGTCGGCCCAAGCCACCCAGCAATGGTTATAGGAGGAGGTGCAATCTGCGCACTTGTCTCTTTGCTAAAAAAAAATTTCCTTGCGCACCTTCTCCTACTTCCCACCTTGCACACTTTGTTCCTTATGTTTTTTTTTTGGCAGTGTTTCCTGCATCGCAGCCTCATCCCATACTTGGAAGAATTTTTAGATTACAAAACTTTAGTTACTTAATTCTTACAATTTCTTCCTTGGCATCATCTGAAAACTATTAATGGCGAGTTCCACTTCTGAATTTCACCAGGGTTGTTAGTGTCCCATTTTGACACAACAATCCAATTCTTATTATCATTCTCAGGCTCCTGAGGTTTTCCTTGTGCTTGCTGCAGCTTGTTTTTCTGTTGTTCTTCTCAGTCCTTTTCGTCCTCCTTTTCCTCTTCCTGTTCTGCAGAGCTAGACCGGAAGTGCCCAACTAATGATTGATGTGCCAGAGATATGAAATTTGAAGAATGAAGCATTGTCCATATTGAAAACTAGAAAATATTGAAATTCAAGGGAGTGATCAGAGGCGAATGATTCTTAACTTTTACAAATTTTAGCTCAGCATCATGATCTACAAGCCATATTTAGCCATGTAGCACTTCTCTGGTCCTTCCCCACATGGAGGCCTCACCTGAACTACCAAAATTTGGGCCTGTTCGCTAGCCCTGCAGGATTAGTCACTACTACATTTCGATCCAAAATCCGACGGTTTTTTCCGACGGCGCGTGGATTTCTCTTTTTAAACTTACAAAAAATCACAAAGATTCTTTTTTTTTTATAAATATTGCCACAAGCGTCGGTTAAGCGACGGCTAGTCTCATAACCGTCTCATAACCGTCGCTTAACCGATGGCACGTTGGTCAAAATAAGTCATTCAAACAAACAAATAAAAGTGCCCAAAATTCACATTCACATAGGGCACCAAAGGATTCACCTATTCCCTTATCGCTAACCTGCTTGCTTCTGTTCTATCACTGTCTTGCTTCCGTGGCTTGCCTAATGAACTGCCATTCTGTTGGTTAGGTTATTCCTCTATCCCCGATCTTTTCAGAATAGAGGCTTCTGAACCCTCTCATTTCTTTCCCTCAAAGAGCTAATGCATCCGAATATTTTTTTGGTCGAGTGTCTAAAGAGCTCGAATCTACCCAACGGCCCATCAATCGTCACATAAAATATGGATGTAATATTATTGTAAATAAAGATGATCTTCACCCAAATTCAGGTTCTTACTGAAAGGTAGGCTATGTGTCGGTTGGCCCTCACCCTCTCTATGGTCCATCGTGCAATTCACGGACAAGAGGTTCCAGCCAGTGCATGACTTGACAATCAGGGTGGAATTTGGGGCGCGCATAGTTGTTGAGTAGGGCTTCAGAAGCCCATTCTTAAGGTGTAAAAGTGTTCTTTGGGCATTTTACTCATCTTCTGCAAAATCAAAGGTGGCTTCTATGGGCATTTGTTTTCTGTGTTTTTGAAGAGCTGCATGCAGATCTGCTCCACAATGGAATTATTCTGGTGAGATGGTATTGAAGCACATTGTTGTTTTGAATAGAGTTCAGTGCCTGGTTTCATCGTTCAACATCTTTCAGTAACATCTATTTGAAGGTTAATACAGTAGGTTTGAAGAATGTTACTTATGTGCTGCTTTAGTTTCCATTCAATTTATTAATCATAGAAAAAATATTTCTTTCAAACCCAGATGTAGCTTTGAAGTCGGCCCTTGATGTTCATTCACTATTTATGTTTCTGGGGTTCAAAGCGTTACTGCAGAGACAATTTATGAGAAATGACTTTTCTTCCTATATTCCATATTATGTTGCAGTTTAACATAAGACTCGTGGTGGACTCCAGAGGGCTGTAGTGATCTTTTTTTCCAGTCTGCATGCGGTTTGCTTGGTTTTCTTTATTTCTATATTGTTGCGCTGCAAAGGTCTGAAAGCAGTCTGTAGGGTTTCTTTATTTTTGTGCTTTATACTGTCCAGGAAAAGTTTCTATGTTTCTAAGAATATATTTAGAGGGAGAGTTTACTTTCTGACAAAACTATTTGTTTGATGATTATAGATTTCCCTGTGTAGGGGAACCATGCAAGTTGTCAGTAGCTTGAAAGAAGTGTTTTTATACTTAGCAGAAATCTATACATTTTTAAAATAATGCGTGTATCCATTAATAAGTGAACAGAGTTATTTTGCAGCTTTAGTGGAAAGGAGAAAAATACTAAACTCTCCTCAGCAGTCCTCTGACTCCCTCATTCACATTTATAACACTTTGTACCACATGATTCTAAATAGCCTGTTCCTGTGGGAAGCTGAAAAGTTCTTCCTTGTGTAATCTGTATTAACTTATTTCTTATATTGAACATCAACCATGATGGGAAGGTTGTAGAGTGGAGAATCATGTGCCAAAGAATCAACATCAGTCTTGAAATTAGCAAAGACCAGCAAACCAATTGTGTGCTGTTAAGTTCCACTGGAGGACAACTTACATTATTGAGGGTAGAAAAAATATTCTCTGCCATTTTGATTTTTTCAAATGCATTTGAAGAATGAAAAGCCATGAGAAGAACTTCCAAATGAAATAGGGATGGAAGACTTGCACAAACTTCTTGGATATTTAAGCACCCTGAATATGTAGCTTTCACTTTCTCAACAATAAAACCAACGTAGCCTTTGCAGATTTTGAGTCTTAAGGAGTCATCTCCCAAACTGGACCCTGTGGATGTCCTTATAATAAGAATGCGAGCTACAAGAACAAGAGCATCATTAGTATAAGAAAACCTCCCATCCTCTACCTTCAGAACTTGATTTACTAGGTGTTCTTCAAGTTCGATGGATAAGGCACGCCTCACAACAAGTTCATGTAACAGGTTAAAGCATGCTCTGTGAAAATGTTCAAGGAAGTGTTTTTAATAGGACATATTTGAAACACCAGCCCCCTCCATTCTTTCATCAACTGAAAGCTGTGGCTGTAGCATTCGTAAAAGAGCACTGACATGTTCTTCATTAAGTTGGTGACAGGCTTCTCTGTAAATAGAAGAATGCCAATCTAGAGAAAATATGCACTCTTTAATAAAACTAAGAACTTCAACAGCTCCTTGTAAAGGAATATTACTGGAGTCAGAAACACTGTCATTTGCAGAGCAGGGTTGTTCATGTCCATCAGAGATGACTACTTGCCTTATAGCCTCTGTAAACAGATCTCCAAAGAGAGCATCATCTTCATGCCCGCTTGCAGATTCTGCATCATTTACTCCCAGCCCATCCTTGCTAGCAGTTGGCCATGACTTTTCCTCCCTTGGCCTTGTTTTTAAACCTTGTGCATGCAAAAAACTTGCGATAGCTATTAGATCCTCTATCCAGTGACCTGCCTATGGAAATATAACATTTAGTTGATTCTCCTTGCTGCGCTCAACAATTAAGGCAAAATGCTCTGAGCGAAGGTTACAGGACAAAGCAATAGAAGTTAAGTCTACAACCCCATCTCCTTCATGATTTCCCTGACTTGTTTGTCAGTTCGCTTTCATACATTTAGCTATTGATTCAACTCCCTACAGTAATTTGCAAACTCATAAATCTATTGGCTGGAACCATTAGGTAGTACGTGTTCTCTTGTTGAATCATTTTCATAGTAATTCAACAAGTCCCAGCTCTGTTTGACAC
>LPNX011163759.1:69904-150189 GCA_001517045.1 Pseudotsuga menziesii | reverse complement strand
CCTTCAAGAGCAGTATTCCAGGTAGTGCAGTTTGATAAGTAAGTGGTGGTTCAGTATGAGAACCCATGATGGGTATGATGCTCGGGATTCCTATGAGCGAGCAGAAGATGCCATGGGAGAAAATGTCCATAATAGAAATGATGACATTGAGTCTAATGGAAGAAGATTCCAAGAGACACCGTCATATGTTGCAGCAACTATGAGAAGCTTAATTAAAGCCCAAGAAGAGCAGCATCAGTTGAATGCTGCAATGTTGCAGAGTTTGACAGAATTGCAGAAAAAGATAGACTCTGGACAAGGTACAGCAAGGCCAGAAGGCAGTAAGAGCATCACTCGGAGAAGGAGAAGGGATTCTAGTGGGTCATCTGATTCTGAAGAATCCAGCGGGGATTCAAGCTCTTCTTCTTGTAAAAGAAAGAGAAAAAGACACCATAGGGATCGCTCTCGAGATGAATTTAAGAAAGCTAAACCTCCTACCTTTGATGGTGAGATAAAGACTGGGTAAGAGGTTGAAGCTTGGCTTCTTGGTATTAAGAAGTACTTTCAAGTGCATGATTATTCAGGAAACATGAAGGCAAGAGTTGCCATATTCAATCTGAATGGAAGAGCATCCATTTGGTGGGAACACTTCAAGCAAGTTAAGAGGATCAGTGAAAGGAGACTTAAGTAGAAATAGTTCAAGAAGTATTTCAAGCAGAAATACCTCTCTGATAGGTATTACAATGATAAGATTAAGGAATTCCATGAGCTGAGATTGGGACATCGGACCATGGAAGAGTATGAGAATAAGTTTTTGGAGCTGTTGAGGTATGTCCGGTACATCAGAGATGAAAAAGTGAAGGTCCAACATTTTCTGAGTGGATTACCTCAGTCCTACAAAGATAGAATTGAATTTTATGAACCTAGAACTCTTGAAGAAGCAATAAGAAAAGCTAAGTATTGCTATGAGCAAAGAAAAGGTAAGCTGGATTTCCATAAGGCATGGAAGGATAAGAAGAACGAGAAGTTTGACCAAAGGAAGAAAGGTTTTAAACCTTCTAGCTCCAGGAATCAGCAGAAGTAGCCATCTCAAGCTACGAGTAAGCCAGTTGGGGTGACCGGAGAAAAGCCTAAAGATCCACAACATAATAGAGGGCCACTTCAATGTTGGAAATGTGGACGACCCCACATGCGCAGGAATTGTCCGCTCAAGAATGAGAGTGGAAGGCCAGCTTACAACGTTCAAGAAGCTGAAACAGTGGGTCAAGTAGCAAGGGAAGTTCCTAGGATCTATGCAGCACTGGAGGACCGCCAGGCAGATCACCAGTCAACTGTAGTTGAAGTAGCAGGTAAGATTGTTGAGCAATCTGTTTCTATTTTGATTGACCCTGGTTCTACGCACAGTTACATTACTCCTAGAGTAGTGGAGACTTGTGCTTCTAAGAAAGTAAAGCATAGGAAGTCTTGGTTAGTTCAGTTAGCCACTGGAACTAAGAGGAAGGTCAGTGAAGTGGTAGAGAGATGTCCATTGGTCATGAATGGATTGGTCACTTGTGTAGATTTGAATGTTCTACCGCTTGGTTCCTATGGTGTTCTCATTGGAATGGATTGGTTAGAAGCTCACAGGGTAAAGCTTGACTGTTACAATAAGACTTTTGAATGCATGAATGAAGAAGGGAACCTTGTAGTTGTGAAAGGTATTCCAAAGGTGATTTCAGTACGATAGGTTTCAGCAATGCAGTTAAAGAAGTTCTGTAAGAAGGGTTACCAGTTGTATGCAGCTCATATTGTGGACACATCAAGAGATGAAACTCCTAGGTTGGAGGACTATCAGGTGTTACAGGAATTCAGGGATGTGTTTCCTGATGAGATTCCAGGGCTTCCTCCAAAGCGAGACATTGATTTCACTATTGAACTTGTACTAGGAGCAGCACCAGTGTCCAAGGCACCCTACAGGATGAGTATACCGGAGATGCTAGAGTTGAAGATGCAACTACAAGAGTTGTTGGAAAAGAAGTATATCCGACCGAGTGTGTCTCCTTGGGGAGCACCAGTTCTGTTTGTAAAGAAGAAAGATGGTACACTCAGGTTATGTATTGATTACAGACAGTTGAATAAGGTTACTGTGAAGAATAAATATCCTTTGCCTAGGATTGATGACCTCTTTGATCAAATGAGAGGAGCAAGGGTATTTTCCAATATTGACTTGAGGTCTAGTTACCATCAGGTAAGGATCAAGTATGAAGACATTCATAAGACAACCTTCAGGACAAGGTATGGGCATTATGAGTTTGTAGTGGTACCATTTGGTCTCACAAATGCACCAGCTACATTTATGTGCCTTATGAATAGTGTCTTCAGTAGGTATTTGGACAAGTTTGTTCTTGTTTTCCTTGATGACATTCTTGTTTATTCTAAGAATGAGGAAGAGCATGAAGAACATTTGAGATTGGCATTGAATTTGATCAGGGAGCATCAGTTGTACGCAAAGCTGAGCAAGTGTGACTTCTATAGAGATAGAATTCAGTATTTGGGTCACATTATTTCAGAGGAGGGTATATCCGTGGACCCTGAAAAGATTGAAGCCATTATGAATTGGCCTACTCCAAGAAATGTGACAGATGTAAGATCTTTCATGGGACTTGCAGGATACTACAGGAGATTCATTGAGGGATTCTCCAAAGTTGCACATGCCATCACTTCTTTGCAGAAGAAGGGGATGAAGTTCAAATGGACATCGAGGTGTGAAGAAAGCTTCCAGCAGTTGAAGAATCTTCTCACTAGTGCACCAGTATTGAAGGTTGCAGATCTAGAGAAAGATTTTGTGGTGTGTACTGATGCATGCAGACAAGGGCTTGGAGGAGTCCTTATGCAGGACAACCACGTGATATGTTACGAGTCAAGAAAGCTGAAGGAGCATGAGAAGAACTATGCCACTCATGATCTAGAGCTTACAACCATAGTACATGCTCTCAAGATGTGGAGGCATTACTTGATGGGTAGGAGATTTGAGCTCAGAACAGACCACTATGGTCTGAAGTATCTATTTGATCAGCCTACTCTGAATGCTAGGAAAGCAAGATGGCTGGAGTTTTTATGTGAGTTTGATTTTGAAATCAAGCACATAAAGGGAAAGGAGAATAAGGTAGTTGATGCATTCAGCAGGAAGGTGCAGGAAATGCATGTGGCATCTCTTAGTATTTTCCAATCAGATTTGAGGCAGCAGATTGTTACTCATGTGGCTGGAGATGAATTGTATGAGCAAGTAAAAGACAAATTGCAACAGCAAAGTCTTGAGAAGAGGTATGGGGGATATAAATTGGAAGAATATGGACTTCTCACTTATAAAGGTAGAATTTATATTCCTGATGTAGCAATTTTGAGGAGAGTTGTTATGGATGAAATCCATCAAGCTCCATATTCTGGTCACCCAGGATATCAGAAGACAATTGCTACAGCTAGAAAGTAGTACTTTTGGCCAGGAATGAAAAATGACATGGCTGAATACATTTCAAGGTGTATGAAATGTCAACAGGTAAAGGTTGAGCATCAACATCCAGCAGGTTTGTTGCAGCCTTTGCCAGTTCCAGAATGGAAATGGGAAGTTATTTCCATGGATTTTATTACAGGATTGCCAATGACTTGGAGGCAACATGATTCAATCATGGTTGTGGTAGACAAGTTGACTAAGGCAGCACATTTTATACCGGTTAAGTCTACGTATGAGACTGGCGACATTGCAAAGATCTTCATGGAGGAGATTTTCAAATTGCATGGATTGCCGAAGGCAATAGTCTCTGACAGAGATGTCAAGTTCACTTCCAACTTTTGGAAGGGGTTGTTTGTAGATTTGGGTACAAAGCTAAACTTCAGCACTGCATACCATCCTCAGACAGATGGTCAGACAGAGAGAGTTAATCAGGTGCTTGAAAACATGCTTCGCATGTATGTGATGGACAAACCAACCAAGTGGGAAGATTACTTACACTTGGTAGAGTTTGCTTATAACAATGGACAGCAGGAATCCTTGGGGATGAGTCCGTATGAAGCTTTGTATGGAAGAAGGTGTAGGACACCAGTGACTTGGGATAACCAGTGAACAGGATTGTGCTTGGGCCAGAATTGCTCAAGGAACTGGAGCAAGAGGTCGTAAAGATCAGGCAGAATCTGAAAGCAGCACAGGACAGACAGAAAAGCTATGCAGATAAGCATAGGGTGAACAGGGAGTTCAGTGTTGGAGATCATGTTTACCTCAGAGTGAGGGCAAGGAAGAGTTCCTTGAAGCTTGGTGGTTGTGCCAAGCTGTCACCAAGATATTGTGGGCCATTTGAAGTGCTTGAAAGAATAGGGCCATTTGCATATAGACTTGCATTGCCTGCTAGCACTAGAGCCCATAATGTTTTTCATGTTTCTTTGCTTAAGAGATATGTACATGATCCTAACCATGTGATAAATTGGGATGTGATTCAGGTAGAACCCAAGGGAGAATTCCGAATCAAGCCAATGCGCATCCTCGACAGGAAGGTCACAATTCTCTAGAGCCGAGCCATAGGTCAGGTAAAGGTGCAATGGGAGCACTTTGGACCTAAAGAGGCTACTTGGGAGCTGGAGGATGCCATGCGATTGGCATATCCATTTTTGTGCAATTTTGTGGAACACTGAGGCAATACCAATGTAACATTTTGTTCAAATTTTGTAAGCACTGAGGACAGTGCTATTGAAGGGGGAGGGGAATGTAACACCCCGGTTTTGACCTCGTTGCATTAGATGTATATGATGATGTACATATTGTAAATGATCATGGTGTGGAGCTAAAGGCCAAGGCCCCACCATTGATCGGTTATGCTATGTTTTGGATTTAAATTGTCACCGATGGTATATCGGGGCATGTAGCATATATTATGATTGGTCATCATGTAAATACACATCTATAATTAATTAAATGAACCCGACCGGCTACGATCGCGGCAACTAAAATGAGAAAGGGGCATGATTTTCACAAGGATAAGGATGTGGGGGAATTTGTCAAATGTTGGCCAATGGGGTAAAAATCCATGTGTCACCTTTCTTTGTTTACCCAACCACCTCCATTGAAGAATGGCTGCTGGTGATTGAGGCAGTTAATTGTTTTGGGAGTGGGGTGGTAGGACTGTCAGTCCTCACCCACACTCACACTCCACCAGCGGATTGAACATCACGCTGGGCAAAAGAATGATGGGGGAGGCATTCTCACGGCTGTCTGTTCATCCTCACGCATTATCTCCATTGTCCGATTCTTCTCACGCACAGGCTCTTGGCGGTTTGGTCTCACGCAGACATTTTCTTCTCTCCATGACGGTGCTAAAGACTCACGCACATCCAATTTCGCGTCCTCTCTGTGGTCTGTTCGTTCTCCACCATTGCCTGTTCATTATTCCCTCACGCACAGTATTTTCCTGGCTTTACCACGCAGTTTTTGCTCTGTGGATTTGAGAATGGTGTGGCTCCGTCCTTTACTCACAGGCTGATTTGTGGGTTCGGCATTGTGGATGTTCATGCACCAGTTGGGAAACTGTAAATTCGTCCTTAGTATGTTCTGCGTATGTTTTTCCCCAGCGGATTCGATTGTGTAAAACAGACTGCTATTTTTCCCCGTGTATGTTGGTAAGGTATGCTGATTACATTTCGGGACTGTTTTTCTTTCCCCATGTCCACTGATACGTTTGGGACTGTATAATCCACTTGGGATTTGTTTTCCCTGTCAAGCTGTAACAGCTGAACGATTGCATGAGTGCAATGGATGGTCTTCGGACTGTGTAAGGAGCAGGGATGGGGGTTTAGTTTTGCTTGATAAACCTGGTGGCTGGAAACCACACAGACAGAGCTATAGGGCTGGCCTTCTTCTCCACCACCCTTGAATAGCACTGGAAGGGAATGGGGGGCCTGAGGGACTGTGTAGCAGAGAAGAGACTGATTCCTTGTGTTGGGTGTGAGTGGGTGTCTTAGAGGTCAGGCTAGTTCTGGTGTAGGTGTTCTTAGCTCTGTAATGAGCTCACCAACTTAGCAATTAGCCTTTCCCAACTCATTGATGGCCTGATAAACCCAACTGTGTTGGCTTGGCTGTGTTATGTACATCCTTGGCTATGTGTAAGTCTGCTAGTTCCCTTATTCCTTGGAGAATCATGCCCAGCTCAGGGGTGGTAGCGTTGCTAAGAGATTAAGGAGCACGTTGGCCTATGGTTGGGTGGAACGTTGCAGCGACGTAGCTAGTTACGGAAGGAGTTCGTCATAAGATAAGTGATCTTGTTCGTTTTTACTTCTGCAACTATATTTTCTGTTAATGATCATGTTGAACATGTTGAATGAATGCTTGTATGAATGAATGTTTCTTCCGCTGTGTATGATAAACAATTGCATATATGCATTTTCTACTTCAATGCATTTTATTTCAGCATATCAGCATGTTGTTTTATGAATTCACATGATCATGGGCTTTTAACCTGGGTGGTCAAACCTTGAGTTGCGTCCTCCTCGCCGGTCGGAGGCATGGGGACGTGACACTCCTCACAATGAGTTTCTGGGAAAAGCCCAAGTACTTCCCACAGTTGAAGCAGTCAGGGACTTATGTCCTCAAAGACTACAAAATTGATTGAACTTAGTGTAAATTTGGTAAATTTTAATCCTTACTCAGCATCATGAACTAAGTTGGGTTAATTATTTGGTATGGTGTGTTGGTTTGCTTGTTTGTTCTGGTATTTGGTTTGCAATATGGTTTATGAATTCATGGTAGAGTTCGTATCATGGTTTTGTATGCAAACATAAACATAAATTTGTAAGCAAGTATGGTGATTAACCCTGAATTGTTGTCCTAACTAAATGTCTACCGCTCAGTGATATTCTTCTTCAACCAAGAGAAGGTGCTGGGCTCTCAACACAATGGGACTAAGCCCATCCGTAGATCCTTAGGTCACCTCCCAAGTGCTAGGTTGGTCAACAGGGAGGATGCTTAGCACCGTGAGAAGCCCTCCTTCTCTACCCCCCCCCCCTCTACCTTCTAGTTCACCTGGTTTTAGTGGTTTGTGAAAAATACCATGGAGTGCCTAGATCTATACGAGCTTACCCTTCGTCGTATCTCATAATACCCCGGAGCGTGATGACTGGGTAGAGGAGGAAGGGGGCAGAAAGATGGTTATTTTTAAGTTACTTTTAGTTAAACTAGTTGATTTTATTAAGCCTTAATGATTGATTTAGCATATACACATTGTTCATGGATTGATTTGCAGAAAATAAAAACTGGAATTGAAAGAGACCTGCAATGGCGGATAGAGGCAGTTGGGTTGCACTAACAGTCCTATGAAACTAAAAAGTACTATTAATTAAACTTAAATACAACTTATGTGTGACAGGCCGCACATTTCTGACCAAATCCAGCGAGGGGGCCGCGAGATTTTTCCAAAAATGAGAAAGGGGGTTGGATAGAACGTGAAAACAGTCACAACCTGAGCTTTTGGGATGAAGTCGCACATGTCTGAGGATTATGTGCACCCTGGGCACACTTGTTGGCCAATTAAGAGCACCCCAGTCTCACCTTTTCCCTCGATAAGAGCAACCTGCTCCGGAAAGGGGTTTTTTGGTGATGCGGGGTCAGATCTGGCCGACAGTAACTGGTACTGGGTTTAGTCTGACTCGGCTCGGCCTAGCAGAGGCTTCAGCACTGACTAAAATAGGAAATAAAGCAGATTTAAACAGATCTAACCTAAGATTTCTTAAAACTAGGGTAAAATGGAAAAAACTTGAAAACTTGAAATTTTTGGCCCAGGGATCCTGTGGGATCGACCCAGTGGAGTAGCGAATATTTCTCCTCACTACAGGAGCAATAATGGCTCCCTTGTGCCTATAGGGCACAAGGGTAGGTTCCTACTCTTTGAAAATAGGAAAAATGAAAGGGAAAATAGCATAAACAGAACTACAAACTAAACTAAGCTAGAGTAAGCAAACATCTACAATAGTAAACTGGATCTAAGAGCTAATAACAGAAAATAAATGGAGAGATGAAGCCCTTGGGAACCCCTCTGCAGAAAATGGGTTAGGGTTACGCCTCCTTGAAACCTACAAACAACCTAAGCTACTACAATGGCAAACCTGCAAACAATGTCAATGAAAAACTTGCAAATAGAAATGAGGGTTAGAAAGCAAAACAAATAAACAACCATGAAAAGAAATTATACCTCACTTAGGTGGAAATAGGCCACCATGCCCTAGCTCATGGGAGCACCTCTCTCTTGGTTGGTGTTGGGACGCATACTCCATGTTTGGGTAACCCCGCGGTTAAGCAGAGAGTTTGTAAGCGGAATTATGGGTCAAAACAGTCTTAGGGGTGTCGGGGGAAGTTAAAACTACTTTTGTTTGTAATAAACCCTTGGTTGAAATCTAGGGTTTAGGGTTCTGGGTGCCCATGGTTTAAGACCATGGTTTTGTAGAAATGCGCAGTATAAATAAGCGCTTGTGCAAAGAAGATAGGTTAGGTTTTATGATGTAAAGAAAGGTTAAGACAAAGTTAAGGCTGATATTGTAAGGAAAGGTTAAGTCCCAGCTGTGTGCGTGGACGACCTCTGCAGCTGTGTGCGCAGAGGGATTTTGTAAGAAAGATTGAGGAAAGACCTGCAGCTGAGTGCGCAGGGGCCTGTTGCTGTGTGTGCGGCTTTTAAGGATTGAAGGGATGTGCAGCTAAGTGCGTAGATCAAACTGTGGATTTTGTAGCAAGTTGAATAAACCACAGTTTGTGGACATAACCCCTACATTGGGGGTGAACCACGTTATATCCGGTGTTGTGGTTTCTTGTGCTGTTTTGTTTCTGTTGTCTTTTATGCATTAATAACTATATACATCTGATAAGTTAGATCGCTGTTAATATTTATCTTCGCTGTGAATTCCCTGTAGTGGGTTGAGCAAGTAACGACTGTTTATTTATCTGCGAAGTTGTATGTGAACGAATGGTAAAGCTTTTATGGTATTGATTAATAAGATTGTTAAAGGCTAAGGTACAGTAATCCCCCTCTCGGCTTGCAGAAACCTGATTCTGCGGCACCCCATAGCTGTTTCGGGTGAGACTGCAACCTGCACGCAGGTTGTTGCCGAAAGGGCCAACACTGTGGGTATTTTGTTGGTGCGACACTAAAGGTTTAAACCTGGGTCTGCCCTATTGCCCAACAAATTGGTTCCATTGCCGGTTGAACTTAGTCTGTGCTCAAGAGGGGTTTATATTGTACCTCAAGGGCTATGTTCTGAAGGCCCTTGGTGAAGGAAATCAGTGCTTGATTTGTTGAGGTCGGTCTGAAAGTTGCGCAGCAAGAGAACGCCAATCCGCGGTGTAGTACACGTGAATTTTTACAAAGGTATGTTTTTGTGATGCCTATGAAATTTTCTTTGGTAGTATCTACATAGCGTTGCACCAGTGGTTGTCTAGGTTAACAGTAAGCAGGACGAACTTCCAAGCTCGAAGGGTTCCCGCGTGGAAGCTTTTGTGATGGGGTTTGCCCTTGATGCAAGCAGCTCCTTCAGCGAAGCCGAACGACAGTTCTCTAAAGGGCCCCGCAGTAAGTTTTTCAATTTATTAAGCTTAAGGATTAAAATACTATTGGCCGAAAAAGATATATTGTTGTTTGAATCGGACTATTAGTTAGTTGTGCTAACATATGTTTGCAAGTGACATTCCTTTCGACGAGCAAAGTGGGTTGCTGCGAAACGGAAAAAGGTATAAGAAAGTTTTTGAACTCTCCCCCTTGGGTCCGGCTACCGCGTCCACTCCTGTAAACCCTGAAGCATCCGATTCCGAAGGAAACCCTCCGGTCACCCCACAACGCCGCTCTGCTACCCCTGACATTCCATCGCAGTCTGAGAGTCAACCAGGCCCGAGTATTCCAGCCACAGGCTAACCTGCCCCCGTAACTCCCCCCCCATCGACAGCCTGCCCCCCTCCCAATCCCCCCAGAAACCCCATGGCCCACCTCGTTGATGACATTAAACTCCCCAATTTTAAAGGCACAGGATCAGAGGACCCCGAACAGTTCTGGTTTCTCTGCGAAGCAGTATGGAACGCGAAGAAAATTACAGATCCGGATGTGCGAGCCGCGCAGCTCATTACTTCCTTTCGGGACCGGGCTCTGACATGGTTCATGAAATTTTCCAGCACTCAGAGCCCTACTTTAGGTGAGATCAAGGTGGCTATAATTAAAGAATTTAAGAATCCTAAATTGAAGTCGCGGAGCATAACGGAACTCAAGGAAATTCAACAGCGACGTGGCGAATCAGTGTGGGACTTTGATCAGAGATTCAAAGTTCTCCTGGACCAAGTGAGCTTTACTATTAGTCCTGCGCAGCACAAGGAATGGTTTATTGTAGCACTGATACCGCATATCAGAACCCCACTCATGCAACAGAAGGTTGGTGACCAGCAAGAGGCTCTGGAAATCGCAATGAAATTAGAAACTGCCCCTGTCAGAGATGACTCTGGTATTGCTCAAATCCAAGCGCAGCTAGCTACGATGGCTCTAGAACTTCGCGAGATGAAAAAGGGAAAACCTGATCGCGAAGAGATTTGGTGTACGCAATGTCGGACTGAAGGTCACGACAAGGAACGGTGCCCTCTGGTAAACAAGTACTTGCAGACAGGTGCACCGAACCCCTTTCCACCACAAGTTCTCTATTGTGAGCTCTGCAGAATGACAGGTCAGCACCGACCTAAGAACTGTTACCTGCTGCAAAGGTATGGACAGGGAACTAAGAACTCCTACTGTAATTTTTGCAAATCTGTAGGTCATAATGAGGATGAGTGACACACCTATGATGCTTATCGGGTGCACACGAAAGGCCCAAGCAACGATAGTTATGGTTACCACGGGGGTGCCTCGGGACGAGGTACTTCTGGAGGCCGTGGTGGCATGGTCGGGCGAGGCCGAAACCAATTCGTGTGTTACAATTGTAACCAAGCTGGGAATTTGGCTCGCGACTGTCGGAACCCCACTACGACATGCCGGTATTGCCGCGCAGTGGATCATGTGATTGAGCAGTGCCCCCAGTTGATAGCTAAGATTCAGGCACGACAGACCACCCCTACTCAGAACCTTAAGCTGATTTCTATAGAGCCCCGCCCTGTTGCAGCCATTAATGTCGTTACAAGAAGTGGACTTACGACACACATTCAACATACGCCAAACCGACCTGCCGAAGCTCTCGTTCGGAAGGCTCCTGAGAAAGTCCCTACATTTGATATCCTCAGAGAGAAAGAGACATTCCTGGAAGCCAAGAAAGACTTCGCTGGCCCTAGCCCACCCAGCGCACCTACGCAGCCTCAGTCGCCACCCCGTGAAGCTTCGATGGATAAAGTAAGTGTATTGTCTACCTTTTTACAGAGTTGCCTTAAAATTTTAAGAAATCAAGATGCTCTGAATGAGCTGCAGAACGTCATTGCTTCCTGCAAGTCTCTGCAGAGCTGTGGTCGGGACAAAACTATTCATCGAGTCAGCAGGACCGGCAGGGAAATGCGATTGAATGCTCAGATAGGGGCATATGATATGACCGATGTTATTCTGGACTTGGGGTCCGATGTAAATGTTTTAACCAAACAAACCTGGGAACAAATGGGGAAACCTACCCTTGCCTGGTCCCCTATACAGTTGAGGCTAGATAACCAGCAAAAGATTGTACCTTTAGGAAGATTCCTGGATCTCCAAATAGATATTGACGAGGTCAGCATCTTCGCGGACTTCGAAGTAATTGAGATCATTGATGACAGCAACCCTTACCCGGCCCTGCTAGGAATTGAATGGGAAATGGCAAATGCCGCAGTCATCAACCTAAAGAAGAGACAGATGGTCTTCGAAGGGAAAGTCTTCAGGGTCATCCTGCCCCTGGATCCTTCACAAGGGGCACGGAACACAGAACCTCTCCGACATGAGGATCAAGCGGATGCGGAACCCATCTCTACTATGACTGCGTAGGAAGAAGGTTATGAGGATCCTCTGGCCGCAGAATGGGAGTTTGGTAACTCCTGTATGACGGACTCTGACAATGAATTAGAAAACTGGCAACACCGATTATCTGAGAACCATAGGGGCCGCAATGACTGCCCTACCAAATCTCTCAGATGGATCAACTCACAACTCACAACTATACCTGTATATGATGGTTCGACAGATCCTGCACCGTTTATTGTACAATTCTCGGATTAGATACCTGACCTACAGAAAATGGAGGCCCTAGAATTCGCATTCAGAGCCACAGCAGTGAGATGGTGGACGAGCCATAAGAAGCAGAACCCTACCTTGGAAGCATGTCAGAAGCTCCTTCGCCTGAGGTTCTCAGACCAGTCGGCAACGACGCAAAGCAAGTTTGAGGGAAAAACCTGCCCCCAGGATCACTTAAGCAAATGCTACGAGGCATGGAAGTATGTACCTCAGCATGAGTGGGTACATAGATTTGTGCACACGCTGGGACCACTAGCGAAGAATTGGTACGCAGAGGCCGAACTTCACCAAGATACTGTAAGTTGGGACTGTCTTGTTCATAGCTTTATCAATACTTTCTCTACTAATGATGTCTGTCCAGCCCTAGACACAGCTATCAAGATCATCCATACTAAGGTATTTAACGAACCAGCAGTGACAGAAAACTGCCCTGACTGGGCCACCCAAGAAGCCCTCGCAGTCGAATGTTATAACTTCACAATTGACGAGGAGGAGGACCCGCGCTGTCTCGATATCCCTGAGTCAGAAGGATATTGCGACGTGCATGGACCGGTAGTCGAAGTTCCCGAAAAAACGCAGCCCTTGAAGACGTGCACAGTTAACATTGGTTCCGATGAACAGCCTAAGTTTGCTACCGTTGGCGATTATTGGGATGATGAGATGGTAAGCAAGGTAACTCAACTTCTCCACGAATACCAAGATCTTTTTTCGACAAGGTTCTCTGAAATGAAAGGTATCCTGGGAGATATTGGTGTAATGAAGATCCCACTGAAGCCTGATGCGAAGCCTGTGAAGCAGTGCCCTTATAGATTGAATCCAAAATACAAGGAAAAGGTTAAACTAGAGTTGGATAAGATGCTTGCTACCGGAATAATCAAACCTGTTGAAGAATCTGAGTGGGTCAGCCCTATGGTCGTTCAAGAGAAGAAGACTAAGGGTGAAATCCGAATCTGTGTCGATCTAAGGAAACTCAATGATGTCTATCTACACGACCCTTTTCCCACTCCCTTTACAGATGAAGTGCTCGACAATGTCGGAGGCCAAGAAGTATACTCTTTTACCGATGGCTTTTTTGGCTACCATCAGATCCGAATTGCTCCAGAAGACCGACATAAGACAACCTTTACTACCGAAATGGGATCCTTCCAATATACTGTCATGCACTTCGGGTTGAAGAATGCACCTGCCATATTTTCTCGAGTAGTCATCTCCGCGTTTAAAGAATACATCCATAAATTCTTAGAAGTTTACTTCGATGACTGGACTATTTTTGGGCTCGTAAAAGACCATCTAACTAGTTTGAGACTTATGTTGGACAAATGCAGACAGCACCAAATCTCATTGAACTTAAAAAAGTGCATTTTCTGTGCACCCTTTGGCATTCTACTTGGTCATGTGGTATGTAAGCAGGGATTGATGATGGACCCTGCGAAGATCGCTATTATTGTGAACCTACCACCTCCGAAGTCTATCAAACAACTTCGCACAACGCTGGGTCACACCGGTTACTACAGGAAATTTATCCAAGGATATGACAAGATTACCGCCCCAATGGAAAGACAGCTAAAGAAAGATATTAAGTTCGAATGGACACCAGAATGCCAAGCAAGCCTCGACATTCTGAAAGAAAAAATGGTCACTGCCCCTATCCTAGTATTCCCTGATTGGAACAAGGAGTTTCATGTGCATGTTGATGCATCCTCTATTGCTTTAGGTACTGTGCTCGCTCAGCCAGGTGAAGGTAATATCGATCACCCTATCTCTTTTGCTAGTAGAAAGTTTTCTACAGCCGAGAAAAATTATACTACAACAGAACGCGAAGGTCTTGCTATGGTATATGCATTACAAAAATTTTGACATTATCTGCTAGGATCTCACTTTAAGATGTTTACTGACCACTCTGCGTTGAAATACTTGGTTAACAAACCTGTGCTAGGTGGAAGAATATGCATATGTTTAATCCTATTCCAAGAATATGATTTTGAGATCATTGTTAAGCCTGGAAGACTTAACCTAGGACCTTACCACTTGTCAAGGCTCGAGTCAAGCGAAGAACCTACCAATTTGGACGCAGGCCTCCCCGATGCACAATTATTTGCTATCCACATAGTTGATGAATATTTCCAGGATATTGTTCAGTATTTGTCCACAGGTATACCCCCTCCAGAGATGACCACACAGCAGAAGAAGCAGTTGGTGGTTCGAGCCGCGGACTTCACTTTAATAGCAGGACAGCTGTATAAAATGGGATCAGACGAGATACTGTGTAGATGTGTTTTGGAACACAAAAAACCTCTAATATTGGCTGAAGCACACTCTGGTGCAGCAAGAGGTCACTATGCACGCAAAGCTACAGCACAGAATATTTTGACAGCCGGTTTATGGTGGCCTACACTCCACAAAGATGCCAGAGAATATTGCCATAGCTGCGACATATGTCAGAGGACAGGTAAGCCATCTAGGAGGGATGAAATGCCTCTAGTTCCGCAAGTCACATTACAGGCCTTTGAAAAATGGGCCATTGACTTTGTTGGTCCTATCAACCCGCCTGCGAAACATTCAGGAGCCAGATACATCATTACAGCAACTAATTATCTTACCCGTTGGGCCGAAGCTCAACCAGTCAAGACCTGTAGCGCTGCTACTGCTACGAAGTTCATCTTCGACAACATCTTATCTAGATTTGGGTGTCCCAAAGTTCTTATGAGTGATCAAGGGTCACATTTCCTAAACAGGACTATTGAAGTATTGACTGAAGAATTTCAAGTGTATCATCAAAAGAGTACTGCATATCATCCACAAGCAAACGGGACTGTTGAAGCTTTTAACAAAATCCTTGAGCATGCCTTGACAAAGGTTTGTAATGCTAACAGGAATGATTGGGACCTTCGAATTCCCGCAGTGCTATGGGCTTACAGAACTACTTACAAAAAGTTGACAGGCCATACACCCTTTCGACTAGTTTATGGGAAAGAAGCTGTCATGCCCATGGAATACATTGTTCCCAGCCTCCGGATATCTGCTTTCACTGACATGGATGACCCAGCCATAATCACAGAGAGACTGAAACAGATATTAGAACTTGAAGAGGATAGATTTGTCACAGGATTCCAACAACAAGTGCAGAAAGCTTGAGAAAAAGCATGGCATGACAGACACATCAAGAAGAAACATTTTCAGCAGGGTGATCTTGTGCTCCTTTATGACAGCAAATTCATGAAGTTCCCAGGAAAGCTTAAGACACATTGGAAAGGCCCGTATGTAGTACAGCAAGTCACTGATGGGGGCGCAGTCCAGCTAGCTAAGTTAAATGGTGAACTCTTTCCCTCTATGATAAATGGGAGCCGCTTAAAAAAGTATATCGACAAGCTAGATACTCAGAATAGGAGGTAACACCAAGCAAATAAGTGAAGATGCTCGCAGCATTATGAAGCATCGTAGTCTGTTTTGTCTAAAGGATGCAGAGCTTCAGGTTGGTTGTAGGTCGCAGGGTCAGATGGTGTCGAAGTTGAGGGGTATCAAGGTGTGTCACAGTCCAAAATGTGACGGATGGGACATATTGCATTCGGCGGCGCTGGCACGAGCGTTGTTCTCATTACTTGTCATAATGAGATTTTGGGCAAATTCGGCGCTGTGCGGAGAAGATTTCTGGAACTTCATCGGATTTCGCGTCATTACTACACCATGATGACAAATTACGCCTCGGGATTCTATAAGAAGCCATCTCGACCTGTGCCTCTGTCTTAAGCACATCTGTGAGATATTCAGCCCAAACCATGTCAAACGACTGTAACATTCAGGAGTTAGTACGAGAAGTAAGGGACAAAGGTTTGCAGCAGCTTCTGAGTACTCCACCAGCACAGCCCTACTTGGCTAAGTACATCGACAGGCAGGAGTTTTCTCTAAATTTGCAAAGATAGATAGGAGTTTTCTCTAACGTAGAGCAACAAAGGGCATGAGGCCTCACAGAAAGACCCTGGTGAACCCCGCCATGAAATCGTGCAGCGTACCAGAACCATGGAAACTATATTCCTTCTGCAGTGGGACACGTAATCCCAGGGGACCCCAAAGTTGTGGATGGTCAGGCATCCGCAATTGAAGAGAAAGATGGTGTTGCAGGTGGATCGCGGTGGTCTTCATCAACAAAACTTCTGAAAAGGGCAGAAGTAGGCAGCCGGTTGCAGAACACAGAGCTTCAGTAAGCAGTACAATATGCTTCATCAGCAGAAGTCTGCCATCCGCGAAACTGAAGAGTGTCCCGAGACGGGCCACTAGTGAGTCTTAGGGGCCTGTTGGGACGCATACTCCATGTTTGGGTAACCCCGCGATTAAGCAGAGAGTTTGTAAGTGGAATTATGGGTCAAAACAGTCTTAGGGGTGTCGGGGGAAGTTAAAACTACTTTTGTTTGTAATAAACCCTTGGTTGAAATTCAGGGTTTAGGGTTCTGGGTGCCCATGGTTTAAGACCATGGTTTTGTAGAAATGCGTAGTATAAATAAGCACTTGTGCAAAGAAGATAGGTTAGGTTTTATGATGTAAAGAAAGGTTAAGATGAAGTTAAGGCTGATATTGTAAGGAAAGGTTAAGTCCCAGCTGTGTGCATGGATGACCTCTGCAGCTGTGTGTGCAGAGGGATTTTGTAAGAAAGATTGAGGAAAGACCTGCAGCTGAGTGCGCAGGGGCCTGCTGCTGTGTGCGCGGCTTTTAAGGATTGAAGGGATCTGCAGCTGAGTGCGCAGATCAAACTGTGGATTTTGTAGCAAGTTGAATAAACCATAGTTTGTGGACGTAACCCCTACATTGGGGGTGAACCACGTTATATCTGGTGTTGTGGTTTCTTGTGCTGTTTTGTTTCTGTTGTCTTTTATGCATTAATAACTATATACATCTGATAAGTTAGATTGTTGTTAATATTTAGCTTCGCTGTGAATTCCCTGTAGTGGGTTGAGCAAGTAACGACTGTTTATTTATCTGCGAAGTTGTATGTGAACGAATGGTAAAGCTTTTATGGTATTGATTAATAAGATTGTTAAAGGATAAGGTACAGTAATCCCCCTCTCGGCTTGCAGAAACCTGATTCTGCGGCACCCCATAGCTGTTTCGGGTGAGACTGCAACCTGCGCGCAGGTTGTTGCCGAAAGGGCCAACACTGTGGGTCTTTTGTTGGTGCGACACTAAAGGTTTAAACCCGGGTCTGCCCTATTGCCCAACAGTTGGGAAGCAATGGTTTGATGAGATGGAGATGGAGGAGAGGGAGAGTGGGTGGTTTGAGAGCAAAAGGTCTCAAAGCATCCACGGGCAGCATAACAATAGGCAAGTGAGGAGTGTTTTGAGAGTAACCCCCACCCTCCTTTTATAGTTTTTCCAAGGGATTTTAGGATTTTAAGCCCTTGGTCAAGGATTTAGCCCCTTTTTTGGGCCTTTGGCCCCTTTCTCCCTAACTTTAGCCCCTTTTTTTGTGGCTTTAGCTCCTAGGGGTCTATTTTGGGCTCTTTTGGGGGGTTTTTATCCCTTTTCTTCATCCTTGGGCTCTTTTGGAGGTGTGGGGGTCAAATGGAAGGTCTTATGGAGTGAAATGAGTGTTGTGAGATGGTGTCCTTGGGTGGTGTAGGCCATTGAGAGCTATGTGGGGGATTTTTGGGTTAACAATGACCATAGCTTTATTGCTGGGCCCTATATGCATATATATTTCTGATTAGTTCATGAATATCATCATAAAGTCAGGCTTAAAGGGGGGTGTTGGAATATAATAAACCCACTCATAAAATAATTAATCATTATTTGATTAATTTCCTACCCACTAGCTTAGATAGCTGGCATCCACTTGCACCTTAGAGTCAACACTTGCCATCTATATCCTAGGAATGATTTATTTCTGATTCTGGGTTGATCTTGACCACTTTATGGCCATCCAGAATTAGTAACTACGCTTTACAACAGATTCTGCTTTTTCTACTTTATCCTGCTTTTCTATGGATAAGGTAAAGCTAGTCAACTAGGAAACTGGCAGCTTTTGTTGCCAACCCATCCTCCATTATTTTCTCTCCATATTCTAGGATTAGCAAGTGCTTCCTTCACTCATGATCACTCACACATGCTATTGCTAATTCGTGAGGTGCTTGGTAGATTGGGAAAGTGCTTTAGTCAACTATGGGGTTTATCATAATTAGTAAGCCTGCTTTATGAACTAGCTTGAGTTGTCTTCATGCAACTCCTTTTTCCTTTATAAGGATGTATTACCTATGTAATAATATCAATTATCATTTATTGATCATTCATTAATGTGTGCTCATTAATTATTCTTCTTCTCTCCTTATGCTAATTCTCTACAATTCTATGTGAGGTTAATTGTGTGCCTAGATCCTTAGCCTGTTTATTAAATTCCTTATGCCATCAAGGCTTTAGAAATTCTACACGGTTAAATCCGATGGTGAGACAGCCGCGCTTTTCGTTTTCAACCAAATTATTACTCGGTTTGACATTCCGAAAGAGCTTGTCACTGACCATGGTAGGCACTTTCAGAATAGAATGATGGAAGAGTTGGCTTCAAAGTTAGGATATAAGTAGGAGCATCCTCTTCTTATTACCCTCAGGGGAATTGATAGTTCGAAGCAGTGAATAAATCACTTAAGTCCATTCTCCAACAAACCATCGCACAAAGCAAGATGAATTGGGATGTCATGTTATATCCTGCTTTGTGGGCCTATAGAACCATGATTAAGACTGCCATCGGTTTCTCTCCATGTCAACTTGTACATGGGGTGGAGTCTGTCTTGCCAGTTGAAGGTGAAATCCCTTCGCTGAAGCTAGCTATAGAGATTTTACCAGACACTTCCACATTGGAAGAATGTTTGGTCCACTTAGAGTAGCTTGATGAGCAGCGTTGAGATGCCTTAGTGGATCTAGAAGTAAATAAGCGTCGCGTCAAGGTCCAATATGACAAGTCTGTTCGTCCAAGGAAGTTTAGTGAAGGTGATTTGGTCCTTTTGTGGGATCAAGCTAAAGAACCCTTGGGGGTAGGGAAGTTTAATCCCATGTGGCATGGTCCTTACGTGGTCAAACATGTGTTAGAGAAGGGCACCTATAAGCTAGTGGATTATGAAGGGACAGCCTTGGCAGAGCCTAGAAATGGGCTCTATATTCAAAATTCTATGCATGATCTTCAGCGAGGGCTGATTGTTGTATATTATTGTACAGTTTTTGAATTACATATTTAGGTTTTCTTATAGTGATCGGGTTTGTTGATTAGCTTCTGTTTCTTATGGAAAATGTTGATGGAGTCTTCTGTTTACATAAGATTTGCTGATGGTGCTAGCCGTCACACTCAAAACTCAGCTTCAGCTGCTTGGGTGATTTATACTCCTACGGGTCAAGTATTTTCTTCAAGAGGCGTATGTTTATGGCCTTATTCGAACAATGTTGCTGAATATAGGGTCGTTATTGAGTTATTGCGTGATGCCATTTCACATGGTATTCTATCTCTTGAGGTATGTCTTGATTCACAATTAGTGGTTTCACAACTTAATGGCTCATATCATATTAGGGATCCAATTTTATTACGAATATTATTACGTGTGAGATTGCTAAAATGACAATTTGAGAATATAACATACAGTCATGTTTCAAGAATTTTTAATCAAGTTGCTGACTCATATGCTAACTATGTGTTAGATTGGAATTCCTCTCATAGACCATAAGCATATCACAAACATAAATTTTTGCACACATGTAAATAAATAAAATCGATCATCATAAAAGTTTTTCATTAAAATCCAAAAAGTGACATCATATTACAAAATTGGGGCTTTCGAGCCACCAAAATATAATACACGGTCATACAAAAAGGAATAATCTCTAGTCTCTAAGCCTGAGGAGGAGGAGGGGGGTTCTGATTGTGGTAGCACACTACGGCTCTAGCTAGCCATCGGAATAATCAAACCCATGGCCGTGGTACACCAACCACCTACCGCTGCATGGCCTTAGGCAAGTCCTCAACTTGCGCCATGGGTACCCTATGCGTCAAGTGTACAAAAATTGTGTGAATGCTTTAGAGCGTCCGCTCCACATCCGCACCCATGATATCGTCTCCTCTTCCCCTCTGTCTATGACGAGGGAAACCATCTGACCATCATGGTCCAACATTTGCATACACATGACAGATTGCCATTATGTGTCGTCACACCAAAACATGTCTTTTGAGTCTATATAGAAAAAAACACAAAAATTTAATAATTCAAAAAACTTAAAAAGTGGGTTTGGGATTCGTTACCTATGTCGCCATATATCGCTCCTAGTGGTAGGGGCATGTTTGGATCTCCATGAAAGTCTATCCCTACATAGGGATATTCATCGATGGAAATGATATGCCTCCACCACCATGGAAAGAAGTATGCTGGGTAGGGACTAGCCACCATACCTCTGCCTAGTCTGTGCATAACATTTGCCCAACATCGTTGGGCCAGATATCGAACTCCGTGTGGAGGAATTTCCACTCTAGGGATTATCCCTAATACACACTCAGATAATAAGGTGCTCAGTATGCTGCTGAAACCGAAGTTCCCCACCCTGCCCATTTTGCAGTCACTAAGCTACTACTTCATGTTGCTCAACAGCGCGGTGCTCCAGTCATACACTGTGGGTCTCATACACTCCACCGCATAGAACATCAGTGGTCGAGAGGCCTGGCGGAATGAAGCTAATCCGGCTATCCTGCCTAATGCCAATAGTATGGCCTTTAGTCCCAGAACCTGGATAGATTTTGTCAAGATTTGACTCCCAACCTTTTTCATGTCTGGAAAGCAGTACACTGCAATTTTCGCATCAATAGTAAATCCACCTCCTCGCCACTGAGATTAGACATTTACCACCTCTCCTCGTTAGGATTATCCAATGATAAAGTATATGTCCTCAACTTCTATGCTGAGCGACATCTTGTCAATGTGAAAACTCTCAGAGTCTGGATCCCAGTAATCCACTAGCATCTGAAGGAGTCTTGGTTTGGCCCTCAGGCTTCCAAGACGCTAAAAATTATACAAACCACACGCATGTAATGCTTGTCAAGCCATTAAATCATCTTGCATGGCCACTTCCACATCACCATGTTCTCTCTCCCTCCATTCTAATACCATCCTGCACAAAAAACAAGAGTTTTGATTAGCATTTTCCCTTTAAAACCTCATTTGCAGCCTCATACGCGACTGTTTGCAAAACAGCCGTGTATGTGCGCCAGTTTGGGTGTTTTTTCCATGTATGGCGAGCCCTATATGCAGAAAAAACCCTAATACCTGTGTGGGTCGAAATGCACAACTTAGGATGGCCTAGAAAATTAATTAGATCATGAAAACCTAAAAAACTTGCATGAAATAGGAATAGGAGGACATGAGGAGTTACCTAGATCAAACGGTGTCGAATTTTTCCAAACGATGCTCCCGGAATTGGCATTGGAAGTTTTGAGCTCAAATGGGTAAAAATTTCAAATGACATAGAATTTTTAAATTTTTTTACTATTTATAGAATTTTTTTGAAATTTTTTACCCACTTTCTATAGTTTTGACCATTTATGACCATTTTGGACAGTTTTGGACTAATTTGATGATGTAGGAGTCTGTTTTGAGTGCGGTTTTGACCAGTTCATGCCGATTTTAGGTATTATGTATAAACTAGGATATGGGTTAGGTTTCACATCCATTTTCACTTTGCATGACCTTATGACCATTTCATTATAACCATAGGTATGAACCCACTCTATCTTTTCACGGAACCTTCTTGTTGCTTCTAGAAGTGACATGATGTGAATGGTAAAGATTGACCATACATGGGTACTCTAGTTAACTCATGTTTTTCATTTGGTGTCCATGCCGACATTTTTCCTTTAGGGTGTGGGAGTCCTTTGTATAGTACCACCATGACTTTGTGCAAGAGCCTCATACTCCTCTTCATCTTTTTTGCTGGCCATTTCCCCAGGACTCCCTTATGTCAAGTTGTAATTGCATTATCATGAGTTTTTGCTTGCCTCATTGAGCCTTATGCTGGCTTCCTTGACTTTGATTATCAGCCGTATATCCCGAGGTTGTCTCATGTCTAGCTAGGCAGAGCCATTTTATATATCTTTTGCAGCTTGATTCCCCATTTTTACGAGAGGGGACTTTTCCCTGAGTGTTGTTATCCTACACGTGTTTCCTTGCATTGAGCATAGGTGTGTTCCACTGCTTGGAACTAGTTTCTTTTCCCCTTGACACTCGTCCCCTCCTATATTTGTAACTATAAAGCACTTTTATTCTTTTTCAAGCTTTTCAAAATATTTGAAAAAGTCCAAAAAAATAAAAATAAAACCAAAAATATGGACAGGAAAGGATGTTATCTTTGGTAATAGTCGAGTCGTGTTGCCTTCGAACAGAGCACTGTATATCACATCCATTGGTTGGGTTAATAGTTTGAATTTAGGAGCTGTACTCATTTCTCTGAGTTTATCTCCACCAACTGGTTAAGCTTCCAGTCCCTATGGAGCCTTTGTCGATGCCTCCTGTGTCGTAGAGATGTCCCATTTTGCATATTGAGTCTATGTTGCCTACATTTAGTTACCATTCACCTTTATGCTCTTGTTCGAAGGAAGTTGAAGCCTGAGTTGTCCATTCCTCAGTTTTCTTGACTTTGCATGTCGACCATTCCCGGTACTGGTACTGGTTCGAGCACATTATGATTGAGTCCTTCCACATTATACATCTTTGCTGAGTACCTCATGTTGGATGATGGGGGATGCCTTAATTCCCTCCTTCCAACGTATTTCATCCCATCGACTCCAGATCATTTATTCTGGGATAGGAGTCTAGAGTCATTTGAGTGCCTTGAGACTTTCAATCATCAGTGGTAGGTTCTCTCGCCATCGAAAGTTTTGGGAATACATCAATGTCCCCTGATCAATCGATTATTTCAAGTGTTTGACCTAACACATTTATTCACATTTGTTAGATTGCACTCTAGTACCTTGATTTCCATTTTCATTATCGGTGGGTGATCTCGCATCTCTTAACAGTATACATCAATGACCGTGTTGAGGCCTGGAAATTTGCAGGCAACAACAGTAAGGGATTCTCCCCATCCAACGTTCCCAACTAGACCGTGACTGTTTGGTATATGGAATCCATCCGGTTTGCAGTCCAACTACCATAGGTCAAGTAACAAAAACAGAGGGTTTTACCGGTTGCGGCCCGGTCCACCGTGTATATTTTTGTATTTTCGACTTTGAGTATGATATGCAAGTGCCTATCTAAGATGTAGATTCATAAAGAATGTGAGGAGTGGTCACAATGTGATGCGCAGGTTCTTACCTCTTGTCTTAGACTCTCTCGCATATAAATCATACACAACTAAAAAACAATATTAACTAAGTTGTCCCTAGGGAGCAAGATTATCATTAATGAGTAATGTAATACTATTCATATGTCAAGATAAATCACAGATAGTTGTTCTTAGAATCAAAACACATAAACATGAATAAAGATATGCACAACAAGATAGCTCGTCGTCTGTTAAAACATTCATTACTCATAGTGGAAATGATCACAAAATAAACCAGAGAACATTCATATAAGAACATAGGTTCAAAAAGTTAGAACGATCTCACAGTTAATGAAACACAGCTGAAAACAAAATAGTTCCCCTTCAACATTGTTCATTTCATCACATTTGAACATTCCACACAACACTTTCTCCAACAGGAAAAATTGTAATTTTATTATTGCAAAATGAAATAATTCCTCTTACAACAAGTAGCTTACAAGTCTCTCTGGGAAAAATCCCCCCTTCTATCTAATTCTTCTATATTTATACAAAATCAAAACTATTGGGCTGCCCATAAATGACTCTTGGGCTTCCCCAACACTTCACCCTCCACAATTTTCTCACATTAAGTGCTTATATAATTTACAATATATTACAATAAAACAAACTAATAAGCACTTAGGTGGAGGGCCCCGCTTGATTATTCAAGAACTTCTTCATGCTAAAGCTTTTGAGGCAATGTTTTCGAACTCAGAAGGTTCTAGAAAACGAATATTGATTTCAAATTTAGCATCCTGATTTCTTATTGCTTTGATCCTAGCTGAGCTCAGGCGTAGTTGATCCTCTAGCAACTGTACACTGACCGCTGAATGAGCCACCTCTTTTCTCAGGATCTGCTCATCTAGGGCCTTGATGTGCTGAATTCTTTGTTCATCTTCCTAATATCTACTCTGCAACATCTCTAAAAACAGGTTGTGGTCTGGAAATGTGTCCATTCTCTACTCAGCAGCAACCTGGAAACAATTGTACGTGATCAAAAGTCTCCTACAGAACTTCGTACAAGCTCCCTTTGTCTTCTTTATAGCCTTCTTAAATTCTTCGGCAGTGTTTATGGCAAACTCCAATAGGTCATAGTCTTGTCTTAGGCCTTGTTGATCTTTTGCTAGCAGGTCCATAGGGATTTCCTCATTTTCCTCTAATCTTGTTATCCTTCCCGTCAGGACTTCTAAAATGTGCAGCGATCTGTCCACAAAATATGAAGAAGTTTCCAAAATTTCTTCTAGTCTATTGTCTACCTGCAAAACCTTGCACCTCTCTTCTTCTATGGATACTTGCAGCTTGTGCATATTGCTCCTTTGTGCTAAAACATGCTCCTTGAAAGGCTAAAGGTTGGCTTGCTATTCCCTGTCTTCTTCTAGAGATGCTGCTAATGAAGTAACTTGTTCTTTAAGCTTTGTTGTCTGCACCTGAGATTGCCTCTTTGACTCCTCCAAGGTAGCTTTCTGTAACTCCAGCTCCCCTATCTTACTTAACAGCTGATCATTTTCTATATGAAGACTTTCACATACCATTTTCAACCCATCCTTTTCTGTCTTTAGCCCCTGACATTCCTGCTGCAATTTTTCTAGACTTTCCTAGGAAACCTCCAGAGATCTCTTCTCTACTTGGAGGAACTGGAGATTTTCTTTTGAAGAATTTATTTCATGTTGCATGTCTTCAAACTTCCTTTTCAATTTATTACTTTCCTCTCTCTCCCTTCTTAGCGTATCTTTTAGTTGGGCAGCAGATTTCTTTGACTGTTCAAGGTCAGTCATTATCCGATCCACATTGTCCTCAGAAGCATGGATCAATGCTGCTCCAGCTTGGATAGTGAATATTGGGTCCTTATCTATCCCATACACCATGGTTGTATCATTTAGCATTTTCCTTGACTGCCCCCCAGTCTCGACTTTCCTCTCGGTCCTCTTCACAATTCTTTTTGTTTCCCTGTCGTAAAAAATAGTGTTGAAGTATTGAACCTCTTCCCCTTTCTTTTGTTCAAAAGGGATCAGTCTTAGGCTAGAAACAACAACCTATCCTAATGTGCTGCTAGCAGCTGCCTCAGGGTCTTGAAAATTAGATTACCCAGATCCTGAACCTGAATGTCTACAGGATAAGAAGCTTGTTGCTCTATCATGGACCCTGTCAGTTTTAATCTTTCTGCTTCCTGCTTCCTAAGTTCTTCATCCATTTTCTTTTTCCTTTCTTCTTCCTCACTCCTGGAAGCTTCTTCTGCACTTCTAGCTACTTCTTGTTCAGCTTTTCGGTTTTCTTCCTCCTCACTTTTAAGCCAACTTTCGGCCTCCTATGCTAGTCTCCTAGCATCTTCATCTCTTTTCCTAGCCTCCTCTTCCTCTGCTTTTTTCTGATCATCTTGTCCTTTCCCACCTTTAGTAGTGATTTTCTTTTTAAATCTTCTTTTTAATGCAGTTATGCTTTCTGCATTTCAGAAAATTGATTCGTCTTTATCCCATTGGCTTGTATACTCAAAATGTACATTTGCTTCCAGTGTTCTGCCACTTTCTTCCGGGAATCATTCCTATGGAAGTTTATTTCCCCAAAATGGAATTTCCCCAATTCTTCTACAAATTCATCAACTTTCTTAACTCTTGAGAACTTATAACTTCCCAACCTGAATGGTAAGGGAGGATAAGTTTCCTTCTTATGTTCAAATAAAAAACTCCCTATGCCATCCAAGAAGACCTGCCTGACTGCCTCCTTGTGTACCACATAATCAGTGGCATATTTTGGAAGTAGTGAAGATGCTCTTGAGCAGCCATACATCCTGATATATAGTCCATCTTCTGTTAAGTATTAATCAGCATATTCTTCAATAACCTGCAACGCTTCTTCTGACATGCAATTGCATTCTTTTAAGAAAATAATTGTATATAATGGCAGAATGAAGTGCTCACACACTTATTTGTAATGGCTGTAGTATTTATGCACCCATAGTGGCTTGTAGGCTGAGTATATTGGTGTTCTATCTCAGTCCCAAATACACCTCAGGTTTGGGAATGGTTGGTTGCATAGTATGCAATCAATCAGTATGGAGCTCATGTAGAACTCTAATTTTTTCTGGGGCACCCCTCCCAAGGCTAAAGCAATGGAGGTCGAGAGACTGTTTGATACAATGTTCACCCATTTGAACATGGTCCCTTGAGTACCAACATAGAAAATGATAGGAACCCACCCCAGCTTAAAACTTTTACCGTGGGCTCTCCCGAAGATCCTGTTCAGCATTAAGGCAATGAACCTATAAGGGGTCCTTAAGGTGGCTGTGTCGTATTCCCCTGATGGTCTAGTTTTGAAACTCTTGCCAGGTACTAGCATCTTTTTCAATGTCTCGGCTAGGTCCAAATTAATTTTCTATGGCCAGTCTTCAATCAAGTACACCTGGGATTCCGGTAAGTGGTAGGATAGTGGGACATAAATAGGGCTATAAGCAGCATAGCCCTATTTGTCAATATTGGAAAAAATCATGGTAGTTATGTCTACCATGGGCAGAATCCATCCGATTACCTCTCAGCATGGAAAAAGCTCAGGTCTGGTAGCAATCTTCATTAAATCCGATCTCTCAATATTTGCATATATGGTTTCTTCTTCAAAACCAGTGTCAGGTACTTCATGATGGGTTATTAGTTTGTAGATTTCCCCCCACTTTTATTCAGGTTCCACACCTGTGATGCATCTGGTGTCTTCGTACGTATAATCAACCTTTGTGACAACTTCGACCTCGGGTTCTTCTTCCACTATAGGGGCTTTCTTTTTCTGCCTTTTAGACATCTCGTATTCGAAAATATTTCCTTGTCATTCATAAAAATATTTTAGGTCCTATTGAGCCATTTCTAAATGATATTTACAGAACGGAGACAAAACTACATGAGCGTTTACCTCGGTCATGCTAGTCATGATTGAATCTACGAAAAATACAGAAACAAAATTTAACTACTGAGTGTTCCTGCACAAAAACAAATCTGCAAAAAACTAAATCCTGCCTACAATTAAAAATTGGCATAATCGACTCATAACATCATGGCTTTGCTAAAATGAATAAATCCCCCCCCCCCGTCAAGAAAAATAGTCACAAAACTACACCCTCGGCGCTGCGATTCCAAAATAAATCGTCCTATTCCCAATCTCATTCAAAACGAGGTGAACTTCAAATCCACGACCCTAGACTAGAAGAAACGTGATCGACCCAAAGACTGGAAAACCAAAACCTTTTGGCACTTCGAGATAAAACAAGAAAAATGCCTCCCTCTGCAAACGAACAAGGAACCACCCTCCCCAGATGACCATACACAAACTGGAGGTAACTGGTACAAACAGCGTAACGCTCATCTGCACCAGTTTCCAAAACAGACAGGTGAGGTTCGCAAACTCATAATGGCACCGAAATTAATAATTCAGAAAACAAAAACCCCCCACCGGATGGCCTATTGTCGGGATGAACTAGATATACTACTAAAACCATAAAGCTAGGTTCTCATTGACCACGGAGGTGGGAAACCAACCAAGGACAACAACCCTAGTTCAAAAATTTGAAAGAAAGGGTAGAAATGAGAATAAAGGCCTACCTGGCAATGAACTGTGCAGCTGACAGGAAGAAACCGCAAACTTCCACGGGGGCGCCACCTAGGAAAGAGCTACCGACAACGAGTACAATGTCCTGTTCGAAACGACAATGACAACGCAGGCATGGGTTCCCAGGAATAATAATATAAAAATAAACCCCAACCCCTAATATATACATCCTGGTAAAACAAACAATCGACGGGAAAACATGACCATCGGGCGGCAAAATGACTACGGGATTGGCGATTATGTCAGTTGCATCTCCGCAACGGCAGATGATGAAGCAACTATGAGATCTGCAGTGTCAAACGAAGCATCGGAAAGAGAAATAAATAAAACACTTCTCATCGGAGTTCACCAGACTAAGACCTCGGACCATAAGATGGTTGGAACGCTACAATGGTGGAGGATGTAAGGACAACAAGTTTCGTAGACCAGTCAAAATTAGAGGTAAAACAACATGACTAAAACGAACAAACGGCAAAGTGGCAGACATAAACCAAACCAAAGTGGAAGAATAGTCTCTTCTAGAGCCGCAGCGGCGGAAGCTAAAAGACTAGGTTCTTGCGAATCAAATACTGGTAGGAATCGAAAAAGATCAACACAACCATCAAGGGGCTCACAATATGTCATCTGCAATGGCAGAAACTGTAGAGACAAAAAGTTTCGACAGCTTTCCAATAAGGATGCCAATAATAAACTAAAGGAAAATGCATCAGAGGCAAGTACACTTTGGATTAGATCGCCACGCAACTACATCTTCTGCAATGACGGATGTGCAGTTAACCGCGGTTCCGATTCATAGGCTCAAAATCTTCCGAAAGCGGGGTAAGGATTCAAAGCAATTCATAAAACAACATCGACATAAAATATTCCTTAAGAAATCATCACTAAAATAAATCGAACCCAAACAAGCTGAGCAAAAAAGGAGGGTCCTGAAATTTTTAGAATTTTGGGAAATCGTTGTAGCTGCAACAATTGGTGACTACCTGGTGAACCCCAAATTTTTGAATCAACTCTTCTTCCAGTAAAAGACTGTTTAATCATTAAACTCATAGGTTGAATTCTTCTAGATGCTTGTATTCCTATAATGGAAACCACATGCATTTTACATCATCGAGGACAATCCATTTTTGGAAATGGGAACACCAAAATCTCAAAGTCTGGATAACTCTTATGAGGCTAAGTAGATGAGTTTTATTTTACCTTTGTCTTTGGGTAGTTTCCAGCTTAGACACCACAAGATCATAACATATGGTAAACATAAATATTCATTTGTTCCTCATTCCCATGCCATTTGCACTTTTGTGCCTTTTGAACCTTTTGTTCTTATGAGTCCTCCATGTGCCTTTCTTTCTGAATTTTATTCAGGCTCTTCTATCCATAGTGTCCTTTTGTGTGAGAGAGGTATTTACTTTTCAGCTCACGGACAGAGAGGAACTTTTGGCAATTATGTACTCATGTTTCAATACTTTGCTTTGATATGTATTGCTTCTTTTAGGAGTTTGACTCTTAAACCTCTAGGCTTTTTTAAAACTTGGCATGGGATCATTTATATATAATAAACTATTTACCTTGCTTCCTTTCCATGGGTCCTTTGCTGTCACCTCCCAGGACATTTTAGATGTGAAATGGATGGAGCCTCGAAATAGTATGCCAGACCATTTGATTCCAATTTATTTTCATGGGTTAAGTAGGAATTCAATGAGTGCATAGCCATTTAGGAAAACTACTTACTAGAAGAAATTCTATCAGTTCAACCAAAAATGCACAGTCTTATCCCAAAGATTTCAGTTAATCGAGAACCCTGATGCTTTCCATGCAACTAAAAGTAACTAGAAACAACAGTGACAAATCAAAGTGAAAAACTACATCAAATTATTTATGTACAAAGTTATCAAAAGCAAAAATCAAAAGTAAAATTTTGAGAACCAAACCACTACCTGATCAGTTCTCTGCCCACCCCTATAAATTTATCAACTTATGAGTCAAGGGGCTAGGCTCGATTGCAAATGTGAAATACCTAACCATTATCTAATTCTACTATTTTTGAAACAGAAACTACGCCTACCAATTTACAATCAATCCCATCAGCCCGTGAACATTGAAGGAGATCAGGCTGAGTGTCAGTTATATTGCTGGCTTCTTCCGATGCCAGATGTCTTAGTTCAAGCTCCATTAGATAATTCCCCAAAACAAAAAATTTTGATTCATTTTCTTCCTCCAACTTAGTGATAGTGTGTTTCATGTATGGTTCCCTTAAAATTTTGATCCAATTTGGGACCCCTTTGTGAGGCAGCCATAAATGTGACCAATATGAAGCAAAATACCCCTTTAACCTCGCGGACTAGTCTTAGTTCAAAATAAGTCCATGTATGTCTACCACCACAATATCAATATATTGAAATATCTTTTCATTTGTGGATATACGAATGAGAACATTCTCCATTTCCCCAACTACCTTGACACTGGTTCTGTCTAATTAAGTAACTTCCCAAGCAGTAGGCTTTGGCTGCCCATTAATTTTTTTGCAGACTGGGAGTGGCATAACATTCACTGATGATCCAGAATCTACCAAACAATTATTCACCTTATGGTTCAAAATTTCCAAAGTCAAAAGGAAAGGTGGGGTTTTAAACCTAGTTTTCCCTTCCCCAATTGATTCGACATCTTCCTCCACAGGTTGGTTTTTGGTGGGTATCTCTTCCTCTGGTTCTTCAGGCCTTTTAATATTTTCTTTGTCATCACCTAATTGGTCTTCCATAGGCTTAACAGGCTTGTTGATTTGCTTCGGATCTTGGCTGATAATGGTGATTTCAGGTACTTTGCCATCCACTTTGTTCTTTGGTTGTTTCCTGAGATTCTCTTGCAACTTCTTAATCTTTGAGAGCATTGAATTGTCTTTATTTACCAAATCTAGGACTTTTGTTGTCATTTGAATTTCTAGTATACTCTCAGGTTTCAGAGTACTTCTTTCTGTATCAAAAAGCAAGACACAATCCCATAAAAACAAGGTATCATTCTCTTGTTTTTCTGTGGTCTAACTACCCTTTTCCTCTTCATCACCGTCCTTAGTTAATTTAGAATCCAACAGTTGATTCATCACCAATGTCATTGAATTTATCCATTGAGGACAATTCTTTTCAGAATGGGGTTGTTGGTGGAAAGTGCAAAAATTATCCATCCCCACCTCCGTTAAATTCATCGATGCTGAACCGTATGGAGGAGGTTTGGGTTGGTTGTTATCCTCTCTTTTTTTGTAATAAGGCTTATATGCTTTCTGAGCCTCTTTTTCCTTCTCTAGATCTATTATTCTGTTGGATATATTTTGCATCATTTTTAACATCCCCTCAAAATCATGTGATTGCTCCTCTTTAGGCTTAGACAACAATAAGGTTTTCTTCCCAGAAGTTTTTTTTCCAGACTGCTTAGGATAATCTTCTATACTTTCCTTTTCAACCTCTACTCTTTCTGCTTCTTCATAAGTATTTGATAACGTAGGCTTAACTTGGGATTTTTTGAACATAGCCAAGTCAGGACCTAAAGCTGAGGTATAATACTCAATCAGAACTTTGTCAGAGAGCTTATCAGTTGCAGAGAAGTTCTTAAGGTAAGCAGAACATCTTTGAATAAAATTATGCACCTTTTCTTTTCTTTCTTTTTTGAAAGCGCCTAAACCTTTCATTAATGCTGCATATGTCTTTTGGATGGCATATTTACTTCTGAAAATCCTTTCAAAAGTATCCTAGTCGGGGATAGAGTTTGCAGGCAAACCAAAATACCATGATGCTACTGCTCCTCTAAGGGTGTGCGGAAAAAGTCTAGAAACTACATCCTCATGTTCTCTAGCCCTTGATCCTTCTATTGCCAAATAGAAACTTTGTAAATGGTCATCTACTAACATCTTCTCATTTGGATCAAACTTGGGCAGCATCTTCTCAAAAGCTTGAGGTAAGTCATGCAACGGAGGTGTTAAGTTCAAGGGTGATCTAGCTTTGGAAGCCGGTGGTGGATTCAGTGGGTTAAGTGGCTGATTTGCATTAATGCCTGCCATGAGTCTGGGTGGAGAGTGAGGAGGTGAACGGATAGGAGTATGCACAAGAGAACAGTAAAGTGTGTTTGGGCCTACTTGATTCAGAGGCTGAACAACTTCCTGTAATGCTACTTCTACTAACTCTTCCAAATCTCCAACCAACACTGAATCTTCCAAGATGGGATGATCTTTCTTCTTGTATTCTCTTCAAGGTAAATCAGGGATAGTGGGTAATCCTCAATACTCTTTACATAATCCCGTGTGTGTCTTCTCAGATCATTGACTACTTGGTTCCCCACAGAAAATAGACGTTCTCTATACTCTTTAGTATTTGGGTTAGGAAATAAACTGCTTTCAAAACTATCCCTGGTGGAGTAATTTCGAGGAAATGGATTTCCCCGGCCAGCCATGCACTGGTGGCCCTCCTTCTAGCGCCAGAAACTGTTGAGGACTGGAAATTTGCAGGCAACAACAGCGAGGGATTCTCCCCAATCAACATTCCCAACTAGCCCGTGACAATTTGGTATGGGGAATCCGTCTGGTTTTCCGTCTGGCTACCATAGGTCAAGTAACAAAAACAAAGGGTTTTACAGGTTGCGGCCTGGTCCACCATGTATATTTTTGTATTTTTGACTTTGAGTATGATATGCAAGTGCCTATCTAAGATGCAGATTGATAAAGAATGTGAGGATTGGTCACAATGTGATGTGCAGGTTCTTACCTCTCGTCTTAGACTCTCTCGTATCTAAATCACACACAACTGAAAAACAATATTAACTAAGTTGTCCCTAGGGAGCAAGATTATCAATTAATGAGCAATGTAATACTGTTCATATGTCAAGATAAATCACAGATAGTTTTTCTTAGAATCAAAACACATAAACATGAATAAAGATATGCACAACAAGATAGCTCGTAGTCTGTTAAAACATTCATTACTCATAGTGGAAATGATCACAAAATAAACCAGAGAACATTCATATAAGAACATAGGTTCAAAAAGTTAGAACGATCTCATAGTTACTGAAACACGGCTAAAAACAAAATAGTTCACCTTCAACATTGTTCATTTCATCACATTTGAACATTCCACACAACACTTTCTCCAACAGGAAAAATTGTAATTTTAGTATTGCAAAACGAAATAATTCCTTTTACAACAAGTAGTTCACAAGTCTCTCCGGGAAAAATCCCCCCTTCTATCTAATTCTTCTATATTTATACAAAAGCAAAACTATTGGGCTGCCCACAAATGACTCTTGGGCTTCCCCAATGCTTCACCTCCCACAATTTTCTCACATTAAGTGCTTATATAATTTACAATATATTACAATAAAACAAACTAATAAGCACTTAGGTGGAGGGCCCCGCTTGATTGTTCAAGAACTTCTTCCATGCTAAAGCTTCTGAGGCAATGTTTTTGAACTCAGAAGGTTCTAGAAAATGAATATTGATTTCAAATTTAGCAGCTTGATTTCTTATTGCTTTGATCTTAGCTGCGCTCAGACATAGTTGATCCTCTAGAAACTGTACACTGACCGCTGAATGAGCCACCTCATCTCTCAGGATCTGCTCATCTAGGGCCTTGATGTGCTGAATTCTTTGTTCATCTTCCTGATATCTACTCTGCAACATCTCTACAAACAGGTTGTGGTTTGGAAATGTGTCCATTCTCTGCTCAGCAGCAACCTGGAAACGATTGTACGTGATCAAAAGTCTCCTACAGAACTCTATACAAGCTCCCTTTGTCTTCTCTACATCCTTCTTAAATTCTTCGGCTGTGTTTATGAAAAACTCCAATAGGTCATAGTCTTCTCTCAGGCCTTGTTGATATTTTGTTGGCAGGTCCGTAGGGATTTCCTCATTTGCCTCTAATCTTGCTATCCTTCCCATCAAGACTTCTAAAATGTCCTGCGATTTGTCCACAAAATATGATGAAGTTTCCAAAATTTCTTCTAGTCTATTGTCTACCTGCAAAACCTTGCATCCCTTTTCTTCTATGGATACTTGTAGCTTGTGCATCTTGCTCCTTTGTGCTAAAACATGCTCCTTGAAAGGCTGAAGGTTGGCTTGCTATTCCTTGGCTTCTTCTAGAGCTGCTGCTAATGAAGTAACTTGTTCTTTAAGCTTTGTTGTCTGGACCTGAGATTGCCTCTCTGACTCCTCTAAGGTAGCTTTATGTAACTCCAGCTCCCCTATATTACTTCACGGCTGATTCTTTTCTGTATGAAGACTTTCACATACCATTTTCAACCCATCCTTTTTTGTCCTTAGCCCCTAACATTCCTGCTGCAATTTTTCTAGACTTTCCTGGGAAACCTCCAGAGATCTCTTCTCTACTTGGAGGAACTAGAGCTCTACTTTTGAAGACTTTATTTCATGTTACATGTCTTCAAACTTCCTTTTCAATTTATTACTTTCCTCTCTCTCTCCCTTCTTAGCATATCTTTTAGTTGGGCAACAGATTTCTTTGACTGTTCAAGGTCAGTCATTATCCGATCCACATTGTCCTCAGAAGCATGGATCAATACTGCTCCAGCTCGGATAGTGAATCTTGGGTCCTTGTCTATCCCATACACCACGGTTGTATCATTTATCATTTTCCCTGACCGCCCCCCAGTCTCGAATTTCCTCTTGGTCCTCTTCACAATTCTTTTTGTTTCCCTGTCGTAAAAAATAGTGTTGAAGTCTGGAACCTCTTCCCGTTTCTTTTGTTCGAAAGGGATCAGTCTTAGGCCAGAAATAACAACCTGTCCTAATGTGCTGCTAGCAGCTGCCTCAGGGTCTTGAGAATCAGGATTACCCAGATCTTGAACCTGAATGTCTACAGGATCGAAAGCTTGTTGCTCTATCATGGACCCTATCAGTTTTAATCTTTCTGCTTCCTACTTCCCAAGTTCCTCATCCATTTTCCTTTTCCTTTCTTCTTCCTCACTCCTGGCAGCTTCTTCTGCACTTCTAGCTGCTTCTTGTTCAACTTTTCTCTTTTCTTCCCCTCACTTTTAAGCCAACTTTCGGCCTCCTGTGCTAGTCTCCTAGCATCTTCATCTCTTTTCTTAGCCTCCTCTTCCTCTGCTTTTTTTTGCTCGTCTTGTCCTTTCCCACCTTTAGTAGTGATTTTCTTTTTAAATCTTCTTTTTAATACAATTATGTTTTTCGCATTTCAAAAAATTGATTCATCTTTATCCTAGTGGATTTGTTACTCAAAATGTACATTTGCTTCCCTGTAGTGTTCTGCACTTTATTTTGGGAATCATTCCTATGGAATTTTATTTCCCCAAAATGGAATTTCCCCAATTCTTCTACAAATTCATCGACTTTCTTAACTCTTGAGAACTTATAACTTCCCAACCTGAATGGTAAGTGAGGATAAGTTGCCTTCTTATGTTCAAATAAAAAAATCCCTATGCCATCCAAGAAGACCTTCTTGACTGCCTCCTTGTGTACCACATAATCAGTAGCATATTTTGGAAGTAGTGAAGGTGCTCTGGAGCAGCCATACATCCTGATATACAGTCCATCTTCTGTTAAGTAGTAATCAACATATTCTTCAATAACCTGCAATGCTTCTTCCGAGATGCAATTGCATTCTTTTAAGAAAATAATTGTATATAATGGCATAATGAAGTTCTCACACACTTCTCTATAATGGCTCTAGAATTTATGCGCCCATAGTGGCTTGTAGGCTGAGTATACTGGTGTTTTATCTCGGTACCAAATACACCTCAGGTTTGGGAATGGTTGGTTGCACAGTATGCAATCAATCAGTATGGAGCTCATGTAGAACTCTGATTTTTTCTGGGACACTCCTCCCAAGGCTGAAGCAATGTAGGTCAAGAGACTGTTTGATACAATGTTCTCCCAGTTAAACACGGTCCCTTGAGTAGCAACACAGAAAATGATAGAAACCCACCCTAGCTTAAAACTTTTACTGTGGGATCTCCCAAAGATCCTATTCAGCATTAAGCCAATGAACCTATAAGGGGTCCTTAAGGTGGCTGTGTCACATTCCCCTAATGGTCTAGTTTTGAAACTCTTGCCAGGTACTAGCATCTTTTTCAATGTCTCGACTAGGTCCAAATTAATTTTCTTAAGCCAGTCTTCAGTCAAGTACACCTGGGCTTTTGGTAAGTGCTAGGCTAGTGATACATAACCAGGGATATAAGCAGCATAGCCCTGTTTGTCAATATTGGCCAAAATCATGGTAGTTACGTCTGCCTTGGGAAGAATCCATCCGATTACCTCTCAGCATGGAAAAAGCTCAGGTCTGGTAGCAATCTTCATTAAAGCCGATCTCTCAATATTTGCATATATGGTTTCTTATTCAAAACCAATGTCAAGTACTTCATGATGGGTTATCATTTTGTAGATTTCCTCCCAGTTATATTCATATTCCACACCTGCGATGCATTTGGTGTCTTCGTACGTATATTCAACCTTTGTGACAACTTCGACCTCGGGTTCCTCTTCCACTATAGGGGCTTTCTTTTTCTACCTTTTAGACATCTCGTATACGGAAATATTTCCCTGTCATACATAAAAATCATTTAGGTCCTATTGAGCCATTTCTAAATGATATTCATAGAATGAAGGAAAAACTACATGAGCATTTACCTCGGTCATGCTAGTCATGATTGAATCTACAAAAAATACAGAAACAAAATTTAACTACCGAGTGTTCCTGCACAAAAAAAATCTGCAAAAAACTAAATCCTTCCTATGATTAAAAATTGGCGTAATCGACTCATAACATCATGGCTTTGCTAAAATGAAGAAATTGCCCCCCCGTCAAGGAAAACAGTCACAAAACTACACCCTCGATGCTACGATTCCAAAATAAATCATCCTATTCCCAATCTCATTCGAAATGAGGTGAACATCAAAACTCTGACCCTAGACTAGAAGAAACGCGAGTGACCCAAAGACTGGAAAACTAAAACCTTTCGGCACTTCGAGACAAAACAAGAAAAATGCCTCCCTCTGCAAACGAACAGGGAACCACCCTCCCCAGACGGCCATACACAAACTGGAGGGAACTGGTGCAGACAACATAATGCTCATCTGCACCAGTTTCCAAAACAGTCGAGTGAGGTTCGCGAACTCATAACGGAACCGAAATTAATCATTCACAAAACAAAAACCCCCCACCGAATTCCCATGCGATATGTTGATGACCAATTGTTTACTTTGGACTGCTTCGGGTATATCTTTCTGCTTCTTTGACCAGCCCGCTTCTTACAGACCACGTCATTCAAAGGCTGTCAAGAAGACCTGAATCCACCAAATCATTTTTTCTGACCCATCCTTCATCTGGTAACACTGTTATAGGAGGAGGCTGGAAAAAATGTGGTCAACATTCCTACACACTCTGTCATCAAGTGTATTTGGTATCCACATGTGTGAGGGTGCAGGTAGAGTGATTCTTTACTGGCTGGGGATCCAGTCACTTTGCTTCATTGGTCGTGGCGCCTTACCGTCTACTATGGGAAGCATTTCTGGACACCATATGGTACAATAGACCCTTGCTGCAAAGTTCATGAAGTGGACCACATTTCCTTGCTATTTTGAAGTAGGAAATGGAATGGTCTCCCTTCTTTGTGTAGAAGAATTTTCAGATTGTTGGCATTTCTGATATGCTACCTTCTTGATCGTGCCAGTGTTCATGAGATTTCAGCTCTTGTGACTTGATTCCAATGTATGTCAGATATATCCAACCATTATGGAGATCTTGATCCATTGTATATATTCAACTTTCATGGAGATCATGATCCTTTGTATATATTCATCATGGAGATTCTGATCTATCTATATTGTACGTGGTGATGACCACACATGTCATATTTTGTTTCATGCCTATTCATGGCCATTATACTCTTATGTATCCAGGACTACTGTATGTACTTGTAGTCATATGCAAAGATATTTATTCTGTATTTTTGGATGGCTGGTTCTTCCACCTAGTTCTTCATCACTCCACTTATGGGATGGAATTATAATATATTTCAGCCATTGTATCACCCCTCTAACCTCACACATCAGGGGGCATCTGTTACAGCTGATTTTACCACACATGGTAGATCACACATTTATGGCCTTCCCTATCCCTCTGCAGACTCTTTGGACCCCATGGACTATTTTTGTACCTTTGATGTTTCCAAGATCATCCCTAAAAACACATGTTATTTGCACTTTTAAACCCTTTCTCGTGTATATATGCGAATAGAACCCTTAAACCCACGTACATCGGGATGTGTGCAAAAGGCCAATTTTTTTGAAGTTTTCTTTGATGTGGATCAGATTCACTTGTCTCTTGGCCTTCCATATGCCTTGATATTGCTTGGATTTGACCTTCCATTACCCCATTGAAGCACTATATAAGGAACCCTTTGGATACAATGAAGAGAGAGGAATTAAAGAGCAAGAAAACTATAGTCCATTGTTGTCGTAGCTTGCTTATACTTGAGTTTGCATCCCTTTGTCCCTTGGAGCACTTTGTGTTCTTCCCAAGCTTGCCTTTGTTTGTGAGCTTGCTATCGAGAGATGGAGGATTGAGTTGATGGAGGCCCAGGTGGAGGACTTAGTTTCTCCGGTTCGCATACGTGTCGACAGAGGTTGTCATTCATGTAATCTCTGATTTATATTAATAGAAATATCTTTTCTTGTCCAATGATGTGCATTTAAATGAATATTGAATCCATGGATGATTTTAATTGCTTATACATTATTGATTATATATGCTATAGTAGGTCTAACACCATCATATAGCATGCTTGTCTTGTTTGCTGATTATTGAGAGAGAAAATTGTTAACATAATCGGGATTGGAAAAGCTCAACGGAGATCTACATCAACCATCCGGAATAAGGTATGTTTCAAGATCCTTTAGTGTTAGATGTTTTATTTCTCTTGCATATTTGGAAGGGATTGATTTCTATGGTTACTATGTCTGTTGTGGCACACCCCAAGCCATAGGAAGTTTTCTTTGTAACAGTTAGTATAATCTCTGGCTTCGCCTTAACCATTAGCTAAAACAATGTTTTTTTAAAAATTGAATTCTTAATGTTTCATGCATTTGTGTATGCCTTTTCCACACCCTTTGTAGTATATTTATTTATTTTGTCACTACTCATGCATGTATATTTTATTGTTGAAATCTTGTGTGAGAAACTCACTCACCCAACACCTGCCAGGTATATTCAATTTCTATGTTTTTTCCTTTCACCTTTATAGGGACCATTTGATTTAGTCTTGGGCTTACTTCAAATTTATCAATTGTACATTACAAAGAGTATCTATAAATGTAGAATGGAGTTGCACTATTAACAAAGTCTTAAAAATGATCATGGAGGTTAAGTTTCAAGAGGGGATTAATTTAGCTTTCTCTTAATCTATGTACATCATATAAGAATATATATATAAGAAATAACGAAATCAACAACTGTAGTAGTTGGCACTTTAGTTAAGTTACAACCACGAAATGGAATTAACATCCTTTTATTAAGTTGATATCTTAATGTTGATTTCCAATCTAGAGTTTGTGATAAGCTGAGGGTTCATAAAAGAGACTTATAGCTCCAATGTGTATGCAGAATTGAGCACAAATTCAAAGATACCTACAACTTGAACTTATCACTTTAAGAAGGTTTGTAAATCGAAAAGTTGTGGCCACTAAAAAATACACCTACACCACTACAAGAAAGATCACTTTGCAAGTTTTATAAGGAAAGTTGATAAGCATTTTTAAGTACATAAGTGAGCAAATCATTCAAAATAACTTGTAGGCATTTGAAAGATAGGTTTGTGGGTTTAAGTATATCTTGAGCTTGTGGATGTGAACAAACTAAAATACTATGTATAGAGATTGTGGATGTGAACAAACTAAAATGTTATGTATATAATAAGGAGAGTTGATAATGCAGCAAGTCCCTGCCATATGCCATTGAGCTCTTTGGTTTAAGATGGAGTGCTTTGGTTCATGTTGCAGCAGCCTAAACTGTGAAACTCATGTAAAGTAGTTACATCCCTAGAGAGAAGCCACCTGCAGATATTATATTCTCAATATCATGGTAGCCACTTTTGAATTAAGGATTACCATTTGTGGCATAGATGGTAGAAAATAGTGGATTTGAGATTTGAGCTAGTGATCATGCTTCACCACTATAGCTTTGAGTTATGCTTCCATGCCTTTGAGCTTTGAGTTCTTCTTTTGATGATGCGATTTCACTCGCTCTAGCTCTTTCTTATTACTTGATGGATTTGTTGGAGTGGTTCAAGGCTGGATTCAGGATATGGCTTCTTGGTTCTCTTGTTCAGGATTGATAGTTACCTTGTATATGACTTTGTAGATGGCTTTGCTAGAGTGGTTCAAGTTGGATTCGAGATATCGATTCTTGGTTCTCTGGTTCAGGATTGATAGTTACCTTGTATATGATAGAAGGTTTAGTTTTTTTTACTTTTTACTTTAATTTAATGTTAAAATATATATGTTAATTTGTTGATTAGAGCTAGCATTGAGAAAAACAAAAAGTCAAGTTATTATTATTAAAAAACCAACAAAATCACTTGAGTCTCTAAGATAAAAATAATAATAGCTACATTTGGATTTTAGTCTTTGTTTCACCACTATACGTTTAGAATATCAACACAGATGGAACACAGGACACATAAGAATTATTGAAGTTTTTGGCACAGAGGCCTTATACCCTTAGAAAGTATCAAAGGCTGGCGGGGCAGACAACCAACACACATGACTCATCGAAGTTTCGATACACAGGCCTTATGGAGGCTTACCCAAGTTTTGAACCTGGGAATTTTATTTTATTATTAATTATCTACAATTTTTGCATTTACAACGTAAAGAAAAATCAGTTTATAACGTAAACATCATTGAAAACTAGATATAACATAACATAACGTCGGTGAAAGCAATATCAAATTCTAGTGAAATCAATCCATTTTTATTATCGCATACAATAACGATAAGTTCATTACATGAAAATCAAACGGAGAAAAGAATTTTGGATTGTAATATGTATATCTATTTGTAAGACCTGAGCAAGGTGCCAAAACCAGAGTAGATAATGGCTTTCCAAGTGCGAGAATAGAGGGGAAGTAGAAAACACAGCCTGTTGCATAAGAGTACGCCACCATAAATAAAACTAGAGTTAGGGCATTGAATTCGCTCTCCTGTACAAGCCTTGGCAATATTGCGTGAGACATAGATATAGCCTTTAATCCCCCAAAAAATCCCGGTGTTTGAAGGAAATCCCCATTCCAGAGAATCTATGTATAGAAGGAGTCGACAGAGAGATAGAAAAATGTCGAAAATAAATACTTCATGACTACATGGTACAAGCCTCCATGAAAATAACAATTTCTATGGACATGGCATTCAGTGAAAGAGAACAATAGGAGGATAAAGGAAACTTGCAAAAAAGGTACAATTTAGAACATATTTCACTCATGTTGCTTTTGAACTGCACATTGCTTCAAGAATATCAAGATGCATTCCAGAAATTGTCATGTTTGAGGAGGATGAGAATGGGTTTCGATTCATGTATCCCCTTTCGCTATGTACACTTCAGCCTTTCTCTTGAATTTGGTGGTAAAGATGTCTAACAAGTTCGAAAATCATGGGAGAAGACAACTACTGATGTATCTGCATTAAAACATAAACAAGTTTTCATATGTATCTGCGTCCAACCAACCACATGGCATGTAAGAGTTATGGAATCCACCCATTCCATAATGCGGTATAACCCGACCAACCAAATATTGATTTTCCATCTTAGTTGGCACATAAGTCAACAACAACAACGGGGAGGTCACCATATGGAGGCGGTGTAAGATGGGGACTCATTCCGGTCTCAGGCACTCGAAGTCATTATTTCTTTCAACCACGGGTTTTGTGCATAAAGATATCTTATTGTGCTGGTCTCTGTAGGTAAATTAATATGACAAGTGGATATTTGCATACTACAAGTTATTGCAAGTGGATGCTTGCATGTTACATTCATTCCATGTTATTGTAGTCACATTACAACTCTCCGAGCCTAAGTCTGCAAGCTCCGTTTGGCACTTGGGCTTTGGATTTTCAATCTGCGAGCTCCTTTTGACACTTGGGCTGGTATGAGCTCCCTTTGGCACTTGGTCTGGGCTGGGATTTGGATTTCAATCTCTGAGGAAAAGGGGAAAAGAGAGCAAAGAATCAAACACTTAACAAAACATTCAATCACAGCAGTTGCTTGCACAATCCAATTAACACATCATTTCTTTTATTTCTGCAGGTAAAAATTAGGTGTTTCTTTTTATTTTAAGAAATGTTTTTCCTAAGTTTTCTTCGATTTGTAACACTGAAGTAAAGCTGAAATCATATCAGCCCACTATGTAGTGTTTTCTCTTTTCTTCATATTCGCGTTCCATTTTTGGTGATTGTTTATATTATTAAGTGCTCTACTTGCTAGTTGGTATGACACAAATAACAAGAATTTATTTTATTGTGATGTTATAATTGTAATTGTTCTACCTCTCTTCTTTGATTTTGAACTGAGAATAAGAGGAATGCCATTGAGTGTACACACTTTACAGTTACATTTTGATAAATTCATAATTATAGTCATATAAAACCTGTAGCATATTAGAAAAAATCATAGCTTTTCTTTGAATTTCATTGATTTTACTATATATTCTGAAAATATTTACGTATTGATTATGGTCGTTTGAGGGCTTAGAAGGAGCCTTTGCCGGAGACTTAGCTGTAGGTGCTTTCAGCTTCTTGGCAGCTGACTTCTTTTTTGTCTTCGACTTGGGGGCGTCAGGCTTATTTTCTTTCTTGGAGAACTTTGAGGATCCTTTCACTTTCTTTAACTTGCCAGATTTCCTCAAATTCCGAAGCTCGACAGTGAGCTTCTTCTACATTTTGGGAACTTGTTTTAGATAATAATAAAAAATGAAACATTAGTAGGAGGCTTACAGTAGCATACCTGAAAACTTCCTACATCTGCTAACTGTTGATGCACTGTTCTTCTTTCTTTCACCAGGTAAAGGAATTGCTCTATCAAAACTAATGGGGAGCATGTTGAAGCCAAAGTGGATCCGAGCCGATGCTGAAGACATAGTTTCATCATAGAGGATGTATTCCTCCTTGCGTTTTATTGTTGGACCCTGCGGTATATAGCGAGTTGCAAAGACTTGAAAATCCTAGTGAGGAACCGACTTGTATCAACCCCTCTTGTCACTTAAGTTTTCTTGTGGCCTTTAGCTTTGTGTAGGAGAAATTTTGTATGATTTTTCTAGTTTTGAAACCCTAGGTTAGGTTTTAGTGACCTTACAATCTGTCTGAGTTTGAGTTGCGATGAGCTAGAAGAAACCAGGGCTTGCCACCTGAATTTATTCTTATCACAAGGGAGAGCTCAATATAAGCTACAGATAAAGGTGCTGCAACTGACTCCCATGTGGAAGGAAGACCAGTTGTGGAAGGTGGAGAGAAATTCACCACTCACACTAATCCCTTGGTCGAACAGCCTCCAGCAGCAAAAATTGCCTTTCATTTTCCAATGAAAGGTCGTGTAGATAGTCCTGCTGAGACAAAATATGGCCCTAACGCTCCTTTTTGGAGAACTTCTATGGGTCAAGCCATTTTGAATTTGGGATTACCAGACCTTCTTTTGTAAATCCTCCCATAGGTGCTTCATTATATGAAGAGATGTACAGAAGGTTCCAGCCATCCTTTGAACGTTTACAAAACATTCATGATAACCTTGAAAAAATCATCTCTACATCTGTTTCGCATAAAGAACCTATGTATGCTCTTTTCCCCCATATTTCGGAACCTTTTCCTTCTGGATATCATTCAATTTCCTCTTCTGTGGCTGCTCCTAATGTATTACCCCCTTATGGTGTGGCCACTCCTAATCTAGGTCAAACCTCCAACTCTGCTCCTGCAATTTCGAATCCTGGGTCTGTTCCTAGTCCTCCCATACCCTCTGGAGCTGGGGGGAAATCCTCAGCTCAAGTGGTATCTTCCAACACTGGGGGGAAAACCCTAGGTCAAGTTGTGTCCATTGTTAGTGGAGTTAATTCTAGTGTCACATAGGCCCCTGCTGCAGGAAAACCAACAATTGTTGTTCCTCCTGCCAACACCAATTTGGTAAACCCTTTGTCAAGTTCAAGTCAACATTAAGGGGTATAACCTGCAGTTAACCAATATTATTGTGGCTATGTTTACCCAGGAAATAAACCACCAGTAGGAAGTATAAATTATCAACCTACATCTACACAGGATATGTATCTTTGATCCCCTTACCCTGAAAACATGTTTACGTCGTAGGGGAAACCTAATTGGTCCTACATGCCAATAATGGGAGGAATACCTATTCATACTGCTGGAGGTTTTGGAGGGCCACCTTATGGTTTTCCACCCTTTGGAGGCATGCTTAGGCGAGGCCCCGCCTAGTGGAGGCCCGCCTAGCGGAGGCCCACCTTGTGGAGGCCCATGACCCGAAGGCCAACCATCAGAAGGAACACCACCTGAAGGTCCACCACCTAGAGGTCCACCTTCTGGGGGACCACCACCTAGGGGACCACCACCTCTGGGTGTCCCTCCCCTTGGAGGTCCAGTGCTTTCGAGAGGTTCTTCGAGAGGATCATCATCTTATCGACCAACCCAACAGCTAGTGTATTAGGCAACTTATGGTCCTACTGGTATTCATATGTCTTATCAATACTACTAGTATGTCAAACCTAATCAGAAACTTCCATTCTTGGAAAATTTGGACTTTCTCAATCTATCCAAGTTGATTAATGATCCCATTTAGCATAACCCTTCGTGGCCTACTATTCTAGTCAAGTTACCATCAAACATTCCAAAGTTTGATGGGAAGCAAGGAGATGATCCAAACAATCATGTCACGACGTTCCATCTGTGGTGTTCTTCCAACTCCTTGAGGGACGACTCTATTCATGTGAGACTCTTTTAGAAAAATTTGACCGGTACGGCTGCAAAGTGGTACATTGAACTTCCACAACATTCGTTTGTGGATTTTAGCTCATTGGTAACCATTTTTCTCACACACTTTCAGCTACCCATTCGTTATGAAATGGGTACAGACCTTTTAACTTTGCTTCATCATAATACTTCCACGCATATATCAGACCATATTCATGAGTGGAGAAGGAGGAGAGGCCTCATTAAAGCTCCCATCCTAGACCAACTATTAGCTGATTGGTTCACGAAATCGTTGTTGCCTCCCATTTCCCGAGATGTGGCTATGGGTGGTGTTGTTACCGAAGAGCAGGCTATCAGTCATGCTCAATATATTGGCTTGGTATATTCCCAATTAGGAACTCTGTATGACCTAATCCCTCAATATCCTCATCCCAGCATGGATCCTACCAAGCCACCCATAGAAAATCCTGTTAATGAGGTCATCGGTTCAATCCAGCCCTTATCAGTAGCCAAGCCTTCCAAGCACCAAAGTACTTCTACTACTGCTCCTTCTACTCCTACAGTTTCTGCCGAGGTGAATGCTATCGAGAGTATGCAGACACCCAGTAACTAGAAGAAAGGTAAAGGGAAAAATAAAAAACTGGAAACCAACAGGAGAATCCCAAGGCCACAGCTACGGAGAATGATAATAAAGGAAGGAGAAAGGCCAAGTACCCCTTCATGTTATGTGGTGGTGATCACTTCATGAAGGAGTTCCCTCGTCGTGAAGAAATTAGTAAATTTTTGAAGAGTAACCCTACACCGGTGGTGCTTACCGATCCCTTCCTGTCTCAGATACAATTGATAGATCACATGTCTAATCAAGGGACCTCTAATTCTACTGAAGAAATTAGAATGATGTCCTTGGAAACCATTAGTTTGACTACTCGTAATCAGACATACGACAAACCTGTAGATAAGAAGGATGAAAATCCTTCTCTGGAGAAAAATCCTCCCATCAGTTCTTCTTCATCTTCATCTAATGGCCCTCTTATCATCAAGAAACCTAATCTTGACTTGATTTTGCACCCACCTAAGAATACCCCCAGGAAGGATGTCTTTAATCCCAATTCCTGAGATGCACAGTTCTACAACGTGTTGAAGACTTGGCTCAGGAACCCTATGTGAGAGTCTACCCTGGAGGTGCTCCAAAGTTTCCCTACATAGCACAAGAACTTGTTGACTGCTTTAGGAGCCTTAGACCCTGATAACACTAACCTAATTCATGTCAATGTGTAGAACTATAAGTCCAGGTTACCCCACCAACTCACGTTTCATATCGAGACCAGAGTAGTTGGGAGAAAGGTCCATCGGATCGTTTTGGATGAGGGAGCATCAACCTCAGTTTTGTTTGTATCCTACTGGAGGGCCATTCGTTCTCCTGAACTTACGAAGCCACCTATGACCTTAAAATATTTTGATGGATGAGGTTTCCAACCTCATGGTATGTTTCCATCCCTTTCAGTCAATCTTGGAGGAAAGACTGTTTCCATTCAAGTGAAAGTAGTTGATGCCTCGTTGGATTACAACATTCTATTGGGGAGAAACTGGTTCTATGCTATGACTACCATCGCTTCGACGGTATTTCGAATTCTCCAATTTCCTTATTTGGGGAATACTGTAACTATCAGTCAACTTGAATTTGGTTCACCAGATGTTACTACTCTCACCGCAAATAACATCCCTATGCTAGGTCAGTCCCCTCCTCCTCATCAGTCAATTGGGGTAGGTATGCTGAAGGATTCAACCCTCATGGGAGTTGTTCCCTCAACCCCTACTAGTATGGAAGTGGCGAGCGTGAACATGATTTCCACAAATAGATATAGTCCTAAAGGAGAAGAAGTTGTTGAGTCATCCTCTCTTGGCCCTCTTGAAGCACTTTATGATGTTGTTCAATATGCTTCCGATGTCCATTCTGATGACCTTCATCTAGTGGCTTCGGATCCTTGCCACCTCCCCTACTGGCTAGAACCATCCCTCCCTACTCTAGACTATCTCTCGTAGACTTTTCCTTCAGATGAGTCCACTATGGAGATCAGGAGTACGGATGAACCTGTATGGGATGATCACCATCACCTATCTTCTTTTCTTCCTAATGCCAGTTCTGTATATTTTGACCTTGTATCTTTTATTAGAACTGATAGTGTTAGTGATCCACAAACTCTTGTATTGTTGCAAGACATAGATTTCGAAGGAAATATTTGTAACATCGTTAAGAAAACCCCAATTGACATATTGTTCAAGCCCAAAATTGTTGAGAACGTTCATGTAGGCTAGAATTGCTCGACAAAAGAAACTGAAAGTTATAGAGCATTATTCAAAGAATACCGTGATATTTTTTATTATATGTATGAATAAATTCCTGGGATTGATCCGTCCATCGTTGTACACGATATGAAAACCTATCCCATGGAAAAACCTGTCTGGCAAAAAATACGTCAAGTCCATCCTAGGAAGGTTGTGGCTATTAAAGTCAAAGTGGAGAAACTTATGAAGGTGGGGTTTATTTATCCCGTACCCCTGACGGAATGGGTATCTAATATTGTCCCTATGGCTAAGAAACAGGGCCCTATTAGAGCTTAACATAGGTCTCAAATTTATCCATAGTTAATGCACAATTCTAAACAAAACTAATTACTTTTCTCTTTACACCAGTAGCTAACTAAACTAACCAAGATCTTGCAAATTTTTCAATTGAGAGCTTACACTTTTCTACTAAACTAGGAGAAATATAGCTTAAACTAGCTCCTGGATCAATCAAAATAGATATAGGTATTTGATTTATCTTACCTTCCACTTCCACCATGGAATTTTGATAATCTGCTTGCCAGTTCTCCAATGTTGCATTGATCTTGGGCATTGTCCTCGCAAGATCACCAACAATCATATCCTCATGTATTGTGTGTATGTTGCTAACAGTGTTCTTCCGATTGGGGAAAACTAATTCATAATCCGGACCATTACATTCCCAACAGTTTATGGGTTCCTTTCATTCAAAATTCTTTGTATAGTTACTATGGTTGTTAGCAGATTCTTTATTCCTTTGATTATTTGGATTGCTCTATGAGTTACTTGTGTTCCCTTGGAAATTTTTACTAGGAAAATTTCTGGTGTTACTATTCTTAAAATTTCGATTAGGCATAAAATATTTCTTTTTTTGTTCAAAGTTATTATTCCTTTTAGCCTTCCAGTTGGTCGTACTTTCCTTTTTACGATTTTGTTCATAACAAAAATTTGCTTTTCTCATTGCTTCTTCTAAAGTTTTCAGATTGTCATACTCAATCCTATCTTTTATATGATAAGGTAAATAGCTGAGAAATCGATGTACCTTAGGTTTCTCGTCCACAATATACGACACATATCTGAGTAGACTTAGAAATTTACTATTTAGTTCTTTCATATTCATTGTTCCCAATTTTAGCTCGTAAAATTCCTTAGCTCTTTCCTCATAATACTGTTCAGATAAAAATTTCTTCTTGAAATATGTCTAAAATGTACTCCAATTTATATTTTTATCCCTCATACCTTTTACTCTTTTTAAGTCCTGCCACCAAATATTCGCTTTTCCCGTAAGATTATAAATAGCCATCCTGCCCTTCAGTTGAATAGAGTAGTTATAAATTTAAAATTATTTCTTCATCCCGAACAGCCAGGATTCTGCTTCTTCCCCTTTTTCAATTTCTCCATTAAAGGTTGGTGGCTTCATATTCTTGAATTCCCCATATATTTCTTCGTAATTTTTAAACTTTCTCTTCCTAGTATGGTGATTATATTCACTACTGTCACTAGTATAATGGAAGTTTTGTTTATGTGAATCACCATATATTTCAGAACATGAGCCACTTTTGTTTTTAACATGTTTAGTCTTTTTATCTTTATGCTGATAATCCATATCTTCAGACTCAGTTCTTTTATCTTTTTCCTCAGTATGAAATCTTTCCATTAAAATCTGATTTAGCTCCTCCCGAGATCTCAGAATCCTCTCATTTTCTTTCTTAACTGATTCCATCTCTGTTTTTAGTTCCTTAAATTTTTGTAGTAGTTCGGAAGAATTATTAGTTATCTCTTCTTGAATAGGTTCTTTTTGAAAATTAATTCATTCAGTGTAAGGAGACTCCTCATCTGCATATTCTTCCAATCTATCCATACCTATGATTAACTCAGAAAACAAAATTCTATGGGAATATCATTCAAAGCAAAATAACATCAGTATGTTTATTTAAATTTAATGTTCCACATATGCAAGTTGAACCACATTCAGGCCTAGTGTTTGAACCTTGTGCTCTGATACCACATGTAATAACTCAAAAATTAGTAAAAATTTAAAATTTTTCATTTGACATAAAATGTCAAATGTAAATTCTATTGTACCACTAACTGATTTCAGATAATCAAATAGTTTGTAAGAGAAACAAGGATTACTTCTTTATTAGATTATGTATAACTTGAAGGCTTATCTGAACAAGTTGTGTTAGCACTGTTTCACATTTGTAAACTTTTTCCAGAAAGTAGAAAAGATATTCTATCTTTTACTAATGCTAAGTTTATTATTGTTTTTCTTTTGTCAAGTAGGGAAAAGTTATTAGGGTGATTGGGGCTTACTTAGCTTCTAGCTAACACAGTGGGACTGATGGTTCTTTACAGGTTTTAACGGGTAAGCGTAAGTTCCAGTAAAAATAATATTTATATTCAGGTCAAGAAGATACTTCCATAGCATGAATATGATGCTAGACTTAGAAAGTTTAATTGCAGCTTGACTCCATAAGAGGTAATGTCGACCTTTATTGTGTCATTAAAACTTCGTAAGGACGTTGAAACAAAACTACATATGCATGAGTTAAAAATTGCATGATCAAATACAATCAAATGTCCTCAAATCAATTGGATGCTTATAATTAAAATTCTAATGAACACTTGTATTCTTGCTTACAGTATTTGTAATCTAGAGTTTAATTAGGAAGAAACAAAGTTTGTAGATTCAAACTTATACCACTTAATAAAATTAAATGTATATCACATTTACCCTAACACTACTTTTACTCTTATCACACATTTTCCATCAAAATATAGTTAATAAAGGAACTACCTCACTTTAACCCATAACCTTACCCTAAAAGAAAATTATTTCTTGTTTCTGTAGTTTAAATACTAGGCATTAAACAGATCGAGGTATAATTCATCATTGGTAATCAAAGTTATCATGTATAAATGATTATTATTTGACTATAATAAAAAAAAAATTATGCAGATTTGAAATTGCATACGTGACTATTGAAAAGCTACCCGTGCTGAGGAAAAATATTAATGAACACGTGGAGGTGTTTTGTCCATGGCTTGGGTTGACTTATAAGGAAGCCCTAACCCTCCCTTTTCGTAAAGCAACAAACCCTTCGACTGGTGCAGCCGAGCTACAAGCTCGTGGCCGCCATGACTCTATCAAACTCTCTTATTTATAAAATGCCTTTCGACAAAACACTGTAAGCTTGTTTTGGTGAGGATATAAGGTGGATTCTCTGTGCTTAAAGGTTGATGTAGCATGTTGTGTGTGTAGAAACTGTTTTTCTTTAAAGCTTAGAGGACTGCAAGTTGATGTTTTAAGAAAATAACAACAGTTGATAGAGCTTGTAAGATATTTCTTCATTTTGGTTGGAGTGCGGTTTGTTTTCCTTCAGATTCGTGACTCGATGTCTTCTTAACTTTCGGCGAGGTGCCATTAAGCGGTCTTAGGTGGTTGGTTTCCATGACTTCATTCAAACTGAAACGCTATCAGGTAAAGACCCAAAACAAGTTTTTAATTGAAGTAGATTTTGAATTTGTTTAATTTATTAAAAGATTTGTGACCAATGGGTGGTTACTCCATGTAGGTCCTCCTCACATCTCTGTAGGTTGGAATCGAGCTTGTTCCTTCAACTTCCAACTATGCAGACTTCTGGTAAGCCCCGATTGGACTGAGGGTTTACTCCCGTATTGGTATTAAGGTGGTTGTAAGGATGGAAATACTGCGCTGCTGAATATGGACTCGGCCTGGGTTTTTCTTGTTAGGTTTTTACTTATTGTTGTTTGTTTTCCTATGACTCTTAAACCCTAGAGGGTATTAAAAGTAAAGAGTTTTGAGGCTACAGCATTCGTGACTTAAGGGTTTGTGACAGAGCCCATACGGCCTGTGATGATGTAAAAACTTCATGTTTTACTTTCGGCTTAAGCCGTAATGATACAAGTTCGACCACTGTTTGATTTCTTTAAATTTTAAGTGGTCCTTGCTGGCAGTTTACTCAACGAGGCCAGTAAATGAATTATAAGGTTATGGAAGTATTGCTTACCATTTCTGGTTACTGTTTGTTTTAAATTGTATAGTTTTATTTTTACGTAGGCTTAAGCCTCAGCCGGTATTTATAAATGACATAGGCCATTACACTTGTTTTATTTCATCTCCATTAAAATGTTGACAGTGTTATTTAATTTTAAGTTATTCCAAAATTTAAATGATTTACAGTAAAATATGTTATTGGAAATTTTTATAGTGTTAATGAGTAAAATTAGTACTCTGTTTTCACTCCGAAGGGTTATTATTTTTGAATAACCTATAGTTTTGTAAAAAGATGGATTTTACATGAGTAATTTTAGCTCTATTTTTCTATTTTACTTTCAGTAATTTTACAGCTGTTAAACTTTGTATTAAAAGTAAGATTATGCAAGTTTGTAAGAAAAGATAAAACCTGTGTTTCATAAACCCTAGGTAAATTCTTTGAGGTTTACAATGAAACATTTGTTTCCAATACAGAATGCATATAAGTACTTAGAATAATTTATTTTAAGACCTAAGTAGTAATAGCTAAGTTAAAACCCTAAGTAATATTTTATTTTACTGATCCTATGTTTATTTATTTAACTTTATCTATTAAGTTTAGAATAAATATTAAGATTAATAATAGTTTTGTGATTAGTATGACTACTAATAATTAATATATATTATGTTCTTTTTCTGTATTAGATAATACAGATACTTACCGTAGATAGAGCAATTACTGCTAATTTCTGTAATGAATCACATATAAACTATAAAAGTAATCATTTGCATTTTTCATTTAGAGTTGATAAATAAATCATCACATCTACTTAATCAACCAGCTGTACTAGAGTACTGCCTATACAAGGCGTGGAAAAAAAACAGTATGGTAATTTGTTTCTATTTACTTTTCATTTAGCAAAAATACTACTGTTTTAAAACATAATCTATATATCCCTAATTTTATCAATACACAATGCTCTTTTTCTGCATAAACCTTAACAAAAAAATATCATGCATATCTTTGAAAAACTAGTAAACATTTGCTGAAAACAGTAAATAAATTATAAATAACCTGAACAAATAAAAACCTGTCAAATGATGAGGTGACAACAGCTTAAGGAGGTTTTTCCTCCCAACCAACTCTTGGAGAAAGCCTAATTTGCACTTTCTCAGGACCCCCGAGCCTGTTTCCTGGTCCTCTTGGTAGAGTACTGGGTGAAGGATGTATCCTTAAGACCTTCTATCACCTGAATGGTCAAATTATAACAGTAATCCAAACCTGCTTACAGCAGTAAGAACTTCAACCTAATAGCTGCATAAGTTCAGTTCTCAGCAGTTAACCCCTCAAACTCACTTCAATAAGTCCCCTCCATCGAATTTCTCATGTGCAGTTCATTCACCCTGAATGATCACAATTCTAGATGAGCAGCCTCAGCTATCTTCAATGGGAAGTTTTATAACAATGCCTAGGTCTTCTGGGTCAGGTTTTACTTAATGAGCCACCTGCTCCAATTCCACTTTCTTAGGGAATCATGACCACAAATATAGGGAAGTTTCCATCTGAAACAATTAGAAATAGTTTGAGGATGTTGCCACTTGTCAGTATACTCTCCACCTAGTCTCCTCCGCCAAGTGACCAATTAACACTCTTTTAACAGCTGCCCTAAGTTGTTGTCTCATCATTTATTTATTTAATAATAAAATATTCTGAAATACATTAATTATCCTTAACCCCACTTGGTCATCAATTACAAACTTAGCATAAAATATAACATCATGTTTTTCAATAACATTAAATTGTTTTGAAAATTGGGCATGTGACACCACATCTCCTCCTCTCAGTCACAACAAGATCCCGACAATGGAACCATTTGTTGGCACAAACCCAGCCAACAAAGACAGTCGACAAGGGTTCCCACTCTATCGACGTTCAACTCACCGCGATATCCCTGAGCACCATCCTATACAGGTCTTACCCTGTTCGGCAACACCTGCGAAGCAGGTGATGTCTCACCCGAGATGTTCGAGGGAGAGCTATTGGAACCAAGTTTCCCCAAAATAGAAGAGGACTATGTGCATCAACAATTCATTGACTTATCTACCTAATATTACCAGTTACTTAATCATCAACATGACCATTCATTATTGCTCTTAAAACATCACATCATTCATTCATAACCATAGTAAACCTACAGGTGCGAAAACAGATCTAAAAAGATAACATTATTCATAAGCAATAAACATCGCACCATAGGTCCATATTTGCAAAATCACTTAACATTCACCATTGGATTCACAGAAATAGAAAGACATAAAGAGAAAAAAAGATAACAGTAGTTCAGATCAACCTCTGTCTTATCATATTAATTCTACACAATCAACCACAGATTCAAAAACATACAACAATTCAAGTGAGTCTCATGCTCTCAATTCTCGTTCTAAGATATATCCACATTTGCAATTCTTCTTCTATTTATAGGCTTGCTCCTTTACATTCATGGTCCACTTAGACAATTTTCTAACTAATTCTTTACTAATTCTACTAACTAATGACCAATATCTGCAAAATATGGTCCAAAATTACAAAAAGTGACATAAAATATTCAAAATAGTCTATCTTCTGCCTTGCGCGCCATATTTCACTTGCGCGGTGTCTTCTAAGCTTCCACAGCATCCGCGATGCTGCACAATTGACTTATCCCAAAACCCCTACCTACACCCACAACCTCGTGGATCTGCCTTCCTTCCAAGAACCTAAACTCTTCACTAGAGATATGATGAGAGAGGATCCCTTTAAGTCTTCTAGCAATGACCTTAGACACTATCTTATAGAAACAGTTGCAAAGAGAGATAGGTTTGAAATCATTTAACGAGGTAGGATTGTTGGTCTTGGGGATCAATGCAATGAAGGTAGAATTGAATTTCTTTGAAATCCTCCTTGACCTCCTTGCATCCTCTACAACATTAAGAAGATATACTCCTAAGAGATCATAAAGTCCTAGAAGTAATTCAATCGACCAGCCATCAGGGCCCATGCACTTATCCTTTTGGAAACTATGCAGAGCAGCCTTCAATTATTCCTCAGTGACTACCTCCATCACTAATCTGTTGTCTTCCTCTTCCACAAACTGAGGGAATAGTTGTGCCATCCTAACCACTTTTGCAATAGTGGCCTAATTATTTGCTCTAAGGAGAGACTGGAAATGTTCCACCCCAACCCTTTCCATCCCATCAGAAGTGGTTTGTGCTTCCCCCTATGATTCATCAAGACTCCAAATAGTATTTGTAGCCTTCCTCCCCTTTGCATAAGCATGAAAAAACTTGGTTTTATCATTCCCAGCCTCCTTCACCCAAGTTTCCCTGCTCTTTAGTCTCCAGGTTTTTTCCTTTTCTAGAAGCAAAGTATTCCTTCTTCCTTCCAATATAACCAGCAACTCTTTGGACTCCAAATTCCTCAAACCCCCACCATATCCTTCATAAATACTACAAAGCTCTACTTCAACCTGTACCAGCTCTAAATCCTCCCTGATTCTCTTTGCATGAGCCCATTCTTTAATAGGCCCTTTTAATCTCTTGATATTTTCAACAAAATGGAAGGATGCAGAAAGTTTCCCTCTACGATTGTAAGGAGTCCACAAAGAAGAGACCATATTCGTAAAGGACTCATATTTCTACCATAATTTATAGAATTTTATGCCCTCGGTGGCTTGAGTGTCCCATTCTGCAATTCAAAGAAAATTGGGAAAAGATCAAAACCACCCCCTGCTCCAACCCACTGCCTCAATTGAAAGAACCTTTCCACCACATTTTCAGAGACCAAAAACATGTCCAAGCACTTAGCCACCCTACTCTCCCCCAAGTTGTTGTTCCTCCAGGTCAGTTTGAGTTTTATGGGTTCAATGTCTTTCAAATTTTTCTCTGCTAGTCTCCGAATGAAAAATCTTGTTAATAGGTTGGCATGAGCATGGGGGCCCTAGAATTTAGCTTGGCCTAATTAAAAATTCAAACCTCCTCCCAAAATCACTGAGTCCCCTCTAAGAAAGGGGATGTTAAGCAAAGCATCCCAGAAGGGGATTCTATTGAGATAGGGACCATAAACATTGCAAATAGTAAACTGAACACCTATTTCTAGGGCCATGCAAGAGATCCCAATAATAGACTCCAGTCCCCACAGGTTTAGAACCCTCCCATTCCTATTTTTCCATGCAATAGCCAACCCACCAGAACATACTTGAACATCCAGGGTTTCAAAAATCCATCCTGCAAACCAGCTTTCTAGTCTAGTCTTCACCACCTCGCCAATGCCCATAGTTTCTTGTAATAGGATGATGTCTGGATGTTCTAAAAACACCATCCTCTTTAGTGTTGACCTTTTGAGGGCACTAGCCAAAACCCTATAGTTAAAATACATAATTTTCATGAGCGACCCTTCTTGTATGCATTGCTCTGATTTCCCGCTTAATGGACTAGTGTTTTCCTTCTAGGATATCCTTCCTTGCTTTTGTCTGAGCCTTGGAGATGAAAGAGGTCTTCCCTCTTCCATTTGAAAGACGCTCCTTCCCTTTCCCAAGGCCCTCAGATCTCAATTTTTCCCCCGAGCGAAGGAAATAGCATGAATCCAAAGCCTCCGGCCTAGACAAGGATGATTCCTCCTCACAAGGAGCCACAGTAGGTTTCGGTGATAGTGAAGCTTCTTCTAAGGGGGAGGGAGAAAGGGAAATAAGGGGAGGAGGGGACAAAAGTGAAAGGGGATTGATAGACAAATTTTTAAGACCCTCCACCCAGTCGAACCCAACAAAAGATACATTATTCAAAAAAATATTAATGGAAGGAGAAAGAAAAGAGAGAGGTGCACCCACAAACAAAGGAACCTTCATGGAGCGCACTTCAGACGGTTATTCCATTGCAAGATCAGGACCCCCTGGTTCCTAGTACTCCTCCCGTGATGTACCACCCCCTTGTTCTTCATCACATTCAAGGTGTACTAGCTGAAGGGAAGGCGATGAAACATGACCCACGGGAACCTCCCTGTCGATACCATTGGACCCTCGACTGTTATCGGATTAATTACTAAATCAGAATCAAGCTAGATCTCCCTAGTCCAAGTGGATCTAGAACAAATCAAATACATAATACAATCTACTTTCCTAGATCAAACAAAAATGCAAAGCAACAAATAGATCACCTACCTGAAATATGCAGATCCTCTTCTCTCTTTCTTGATTCAAGCTCCAGAATCTTCAGATCTTCAGCTGCAAAACCCTGTCAAGCAAGTGGAAACAAGCAAACTGCATATGCGTATCTAAACATATAATTGATCTAAACTAATAGTTAAGGAAGAAATCTCTAAACATTATTAGCACAACAACGTTTATGGAAAGAGATTTGTATTAATGTAATCAAGGAGATACATAGAATTACATAGGAGAGAACATTACAGCCTATCCTTAACGCTAGAATCTTCCATCCAACAATCCAATGCAAAGCCTCAAAGGAAAGATAGTAAGCCACCTATAAATTCCACCAGCATAAGAGTACCATAGTCCTTCCTCCCTTCACAATGGAGAGAGGGTTTAATTTAGAAGGCTAAAGGGATAGAATAGGTTGAGGATTAGGAGGAGGGATCAAAGGGATCTTCCCTATAGGTTAGGAACCGAATTCCACCTCACCTAAATAATAGGGATAAACCACCACCTCATCCACCTTCGAGAAGGGTCTCGAATCTTCATTTTTTTCCCTCAAAACACCACCAACGCACTTTCCAAAAAGGGAAAAAGCGTCGTCAGCACTCCTACCAGTAGGAGATAGAGCGTCGGTATCGGCGTGCCTAGCATGAAGAGAAAAAGAACCTTTGGTGCTCCTAGCATGAAGGATAAGAGTACCGAACTTCCTAGAGAGGGAAAAAAGTAGGAAAATCTCAATCTCAGTCAACATTAGCAGAGAGAAATTTGGGGATCAAGAAAAGGGTTAACACATGGATCAAGAGTGCAATATTTCGGTGTAACTGAATGCCCCCCAAAGCATGAAGTTAGAGGAATGCAATAGGTGAATGCTTTGCAAAGAGAAGAAATCTAAGGCAAGGATGTTGGCTGGCAGCTCTTGCAGTATCACTGACTCAAATATCATATGACTCATAACATGGCTGCGACCAATACAATGCAGATCCATGATAGTAGAGACTGACTGAACACAATCATGGCTACTAGACACAAGCGTAGATCCATGATGAGATGTTAACACAGGCATGACCAATACTAAGTGGATCTATATAATATGACACAAAACAAACTCCACCACAACCTGGGTGAAGATATCTGACAACTGGTCTTCAAGACGAACCCACAACGATATGAATCTAACCATGTCATCACAATGTCTTGATGTCAAACATGGTAGAAACCACTTGATTACCAGTTAATGATGTAAACTGTTAACAATTGCGAGGGAAATCACCATTGATGTCAATGATTCCCAAGGTTTCACAGTACATACCATCAAATGTGAATAAAGGACTTGGAGTTGAACACCTGATGAGATCTTTCAATCAAGAGCCAATGTTGTAAACTCATGTTGAAATCAAGGTAACCTGCCATTAAGGCATGCAAGCCCAAGGTACTTGTATTGGTTTCTAAGTCTAATTCCTGGATAAGGATTTGTAGTCGACAGGAATAGACTCATTGAAGCAGGGCCATGATGAATCCCCCATCATCGACACAAAACACGATCAAAGATGTTTTGGATTAAACCAGACAAAAAAGTGATGTATGAAACTGACTCAGGGATGACCAACATGATAGAAGGTATAATGACTGCAGATAGTGGATAAATGACCAAACTTCTCTTAAACATGGGCATGGCATGACTTGGCAATATTGAAATGAGAATGATACCAATCCCCCAATGCAACTAACGATGAGAGTATTCTTGGACAACTCAAAGGATTAAGAAGACTCTACGAATTAACAGGACTCAATGACAAATAGACTACCCAAGTACTGAAATGCATATGCAAATGAGCGCCATGATCAAGAGTGACTATGTACTGCCATAACAAAATACAAAATATTTCCTTAATTTCCCCATCATGATTAATGAGTGCCTCTTTGATTTCTAACAAGATGGAAAAGGGTAACAAACACTCGATATAGCTCATCCTTCGGACGAGTCCAATCTCATATGTTTTATGAACCTGAGAAAGGAGGGGTTCATTCCCCAAAAAAAGGTCCTTTATCGTTTGATTTTATGAGTCCGATGAAAGCAAACTCATTTGTCATTTAATGTTTAGAGAGTCTGAAATGACTAAGAAGACTCCAAAAGGTCCTTTTTTGTAAAAAAAGGCTAGTTACATCGAAAAAGAGATAACCTACCACCAACTAGTCGACCGTTCTGATCCTTTTACAAGTGTGAACGTAACAAGTTCGCTTGGCAATCTTTTTGTGTTTTTAAGGAGACTAAAAAGTGCTTAAATATAACTCCGAAACAAGTTATTTTTTCAAAATCCAATTTTAACGAGTCTAAAAAATAGTAAAACTATACTCGATCCCTCTTCACTGAGTTTTTAACGAGTACAACAAAGGTATAAAAGGCATTCAGAACCTTTTTCATGTTTGAATCCAGAGCACGAAAAAGTGATAAAGTAAGCTCAAACCAATTTTCATGTTTTAACCAGAGCACAAAAAAAGAAAAGTAAGCTCAACACCATCTTACTTTTTTTAATGAGCTCGAAGATCAGTTGAAAACATGCTTAGGGTATCTGCTTCATTTTTTAATGAGCTTGTAATAGAATAAAAACTATGCTCAAAACATGGTTTCATTTTTATGCAAGCTTGAAACCAAAAGGTAAACTATGCTTAAGGAAACCTACTTCATCTTTTGACGGGCTTGAAATAAAAAATGAACCATGCTCAAAAGGTGGTTTCATGGTGTTAGCACCGGAATTGAGCCCAAAGGTTGCAGAAGGCCCGCTCCCGGGTAACAGCAAAACCACTTTAGACTACGCCTCTGGCCCTGCGCAGTCAAAGAGGGATCTCTCGCTCGTCTTTGGAGTTTACTCCGCGTAAGATTTTTAGTCAAGGATAATTAGGGGGGCAGGATCCTGAATGGGACAAAGTGTATAAAGGTGAGATGCAAGGTGGGATTATCGGGGTGGGAACCATTGGCAATGGAGTCGAGAACCTGCGTAGGGAATGCTTGCAAGAGGAAAGGAAGGCGTAGGGTTGCAAACAGAGGCAATGTAGCCATTGATCTCCCAATCAAGAGATATTTAGCGGGTGGTTGAAGGACGAGAGAGAGAACAGCCCATCACATCGAGCACCAACGAGATGAATTCCACACAACTTTAGAAGAACAATTGATAAATGTCTGGAACAACAGCCAGAGCATAACGAGTATGAATTCCTAACTGCTATACCCTAAGTTGCAGACATGAAAGCAATCAATAGACTGGAGTGAAAACAGGAAATACATTACACATAAAAGAAGATACATATTGGGAAAAGCAATGACACATGAATCTCTGCTATGATAAACAACGCCTCCTCTGCAATTTTATTCATAACACATGCATCAAATATTATCTACAATGGAGATCCTCAGCCCTAGAATGTTTCCCAATCCAATCAACTCCCTTTCTCCCTCTATCGAGAGTGTATTTATACAATTCTAATGCTGAGACTACCAATTTGAAAATTGTTACAGGTCACTATCATGTGTTAATAGCATAGTGAGTGGAACTGTCGCCACATTTTACAAATATAAATAATGAACATTATGGAGATGTGGCACGTGATAACGCAGACTGCCAGTGCAGAGCTTTCTTCCGTTCTGCCTTGCGAAAGCGATTCTCATGCAATATGCTGATGGCCAATTGTTTACTTTAGACTGCTTCAAGTATATCTTTCTGCTTCTTCGACCAGCCCGCTTCTTACATACCACGTCATTCAAAGGCTGTCAAGAAGACCTAAATCCACCGAATCATTTTTTTCTGACCCATCCTTCGTCTAGTAACGCTGTTATAGGAGGAGGCCAAAAAAAAGGTGGTCAACATTCCTGCACACTCTGTCATCAAGTGTATTTGGTATCCACATGTGTGAGGGTGTGAGCAGAGTGATTCTTTACTGGCTGGGGATCTAGTCACTTTGCTTCATCGGTCATGGTGCCTTACCATCTGCTGTGGGAAGCATTTGTGGACGCCATCTAGTACAATATATCCATGCTGCAAAGTTCATGAAGTGCACGTTCCCACGTTTCCTTGCTCTTTTGAAGTAGGAAACAGAATGGTCTCCCACATCGTGCTGGCTTTTCCTTGTGTGAGTAGTGGATTTGCCGGTTACTTTCCTCATTTCCATAGGCCAACTCACACAAAAGCCACCTATATTTACGTGACATGACCCTGCGAAAGGGATGATTCGACCACAACGCATGCTACAAATGGCATCAGAGAAATCGGCTAATATGCAAAGATGCAGATTACACGTGTGAACGTCTCCTTCGCTGTCATCTCCGCACTGGATGTGAAATCACGTACCCTGGAATCCATCTCAGCCATCCGATCTGAGGAATCTTTCATGTCCACCATCCACGTTCTATACCTTCTGCTGCCAAATTTTCTCCTTTGAACACGGCAGGAAGTTTTGGATTGTGACATGTTATGGACTGTTTATCGTGACCAATCCTTCACACAGCTATAGATCTGAGTGGGCCCCACTATCTTTCACAATGAGAAGCTTTGGTATTCATCCGTGCTAGTCTGCACTGCAAAATAAACCGTGGCCATAGATTTCTCTCCTTTCTTATCGCGTCCGTTGATCTTTGCGAATTCTACCCCTCCTTCATGATTTGAAATCGTGGCTTTTACCCGTGCATGTATGGCTTGCGAAATTGATTGAGGCCATAGATCTGACTCAGAGCTCATCTCAACCATATAATGTTTCTAACTTTTACCCCATTTCGCAATCTAAAAATGCAGCTTTGGTCGAGCATGTCCGTTCTTGCGAAATGGTTTGGAGCCATTGATCCACCTCCGATCAATCTTAGCCTTTGATTTTGAGCCTCGCTCAACGCCTTCAGCACACCTTCTGTTTTCTTCTTTGCCTTGCACTTCTGATAACCTGAAGGGGAATTCACATGAAGTTCAAGGGAATGGGACCCTCATCGAACTCCTATCAAGCCCTTAAATCAACTGTTAAAAATGGAGTGTTAACAACTAGCTCCACAAGGGATGCTATCCTCCCAATGAGGTAACAAAGAACCCCTGTAGACCAAGTGCCAAACCATTGGGCTGCCTTCAATCTTCTTTTGACATCTCCATTCTGCTCTGAGTTATTGCTTTAGCGAATTCATGCCACTCTTGCAAATCATGTTGGTGACTGTAAACCTGTGCTGGTAACTGAAAAATGAAAACAAACTAAAACAATAATGAAGGAAATGCTCAATAACTGCCGAGCTTATTTTTTCCTACCTACTCTACCTTACTTACTAAGCATCAATTCTTAGTCAAGTAACTTTCGAATTCCAATGAAGCCACTCAAGCAAATGATCCCATAAACCAACTTTCTCTTCATGCTTGATAAAAAACATAGATGACATACTTAATGGCAGAAAGTTATACTAAAGAAATTGATATTTACAGTAGAAATATAACCAGCTATTACCACTGCCAAGATTCTCCATGTACTCTGCCACTGGATCATAGAAAACATGACAACTTTCAAAAAATTCTGTCATTATCTTACCCTGAGAGAGTTGTCTCAACTGTAAATTCCCTTGCGCGTTGTCAAACTGATCTTCAAAAGAACTATGCAAGGAAAACTCGTGACAATTTCCAGGCGAGACATCCACAACTTCATCTTTTTCATGCATTTCAAAAGAAATACCACTCCGTTCCTTAACATGATCAAACAAACAAACTTCTTTTTGAAAAAAAATTCTGAATTTGAAAAACAAAAAGAAACATCCATTTGAGAACCCCTATCTTCTTCTTCGTTATTCAATTCTTCATGGCATACTGCTGGTTTTTCTAAAGGCTAGGATTGATTGCATAATTTCCCTTCTTGCTCATCATCCATTCCAAGGAGATTTATACATTTATCTACAATATGAAATTTCAGTTTTTGATCGAAAACTTTAAGTCTCTTTTTTAACCACTCAAATGAAGGAAAACACAACGGAAAACAGTCATCTTCAACATGTCTAGTTTCCACTATGTTTTCATTCTTTTGATCTTGGATTGAAATTAAATTTTCTTCACTAATAGAAATTGTGGCAAGCTGATTGCATTCTTCAGAAAACAAATCAGTACACCCATCTCCTTTCAAATCACTAGGCTGGTCATCTTCTTCAAGCAAAGAGAGCTTTATATATTCATGTAAATCTTTAGGTGAAATTTGAATTTGATCAACATGCAGCAGTCTTCCTTCAACCACTATTTCAAAATCGGATTTCTCTTCACTTGCATTTTCAGAAAATGAACATGTAAAGGCACTATAAGACTAAGATTTTCTAGAATTACCACAAGCATTGTAACCTTCAAGAGATTGCAGTTGCGAAAAGGAATTTTCTGATTGGGAAGGGGAGGCCTCTTCTTGTAACAAAAATTTGAAAGTAGAATAATATGAGGAAGGATTTGATTGACAGTCGCAACCTCTCTCTTGGTCACACAGAGAATGATAAGAATGTTTCCAATCATCATCAATTTCAGGAAGAGAGATATAACTGGTTGAATATGAGCTTAGGTCTATGTCAACTTCAGTCAAGGAAGACAGTACTAACTGCTGGGGAATTTCTTGAATATCATGGAAATTGGTTTGTCTTTATTTTTTAGATGAATATTCATGTAATATATCTAAAACCTCTTCATCCAAATACTGATCATCACCACACTCATCTTTCACATTTTCAATGAACTCTCTATTGCGTGTGCAACAATCCTGAAGTAACAACAAAGAAGGATAATGCCTTTCGAAATGTTCATTAAATATGATATGAAAGTCTTTAAGGGAGGATAAACTTCCTACTGGCAATCCTTCATACCAAGACCTTGCATATCCTTCTAAACTAAACATGAACAGTTTCATTAAAGAATATTCATGCGATCCCACTCCCAGCTTATGTATATGCTTATGAAATCTAAATAAATGAATTGCAGCATCATCACCCTTTTCCTCATTGAATCTTGGAAGATACGTTTGCCAATCTACCAGAGGTATTTTATTGGGATAACCGGGAATGGCAGCAAGATTCATAGGAGCATACCTTGCAGCCCAAGAAGTCATCTTGATGGTGGAGAAACTGAATCAACTCCTCAAACTTTGCAACCATGTTTGATAGTGGAGCTGCCATAGAAAATTATGAAGAATGGATCCTTCGCAGATGGAGTCGCCAGGTGAAAAGAGACACGACCTTCTTGATGTCTGACCATTTTTCACCTTCAACAATCAGATCTAAACCCTTCGTTCAAATCCTGAGAAGATTTGAAACCTCTCCCTGTATTTGTCTTTCTGACCACCTGTCTCCCCAGTGGAGTCACCTTCCAGAATATTTCAGTGGAGTCACCAGGGAATATGATACAACCTTTTTCACATGTAAGATTATCTGTTTGCCCACATAAATTCTTTATCCTTTGAATCTTTGTCATTTTTCCTAAGGATGATCTTCAATCTCGTCCCCGGCAACGGCACTAGTTTTTTAGCACTGGAATTGAGCCCAAAGGTTGCGGAAGGCCTGCTCCCGTGTAACAACAAAACCACTTTAGACTGCGCCTTCGACCCTGTGTAGTCAGAGAGGGATCTCTCGCTCGTCTTTGGAGTTTACTTCATGTAAGATTTTCAGTTAAGGATAATTAGGGGGCCAGGATCCTGAATGGGACAAAGTGTATAAAGATGAGATGTAAGGTGGGATTATCGAGGTGGGAACCATTGGCAATTGATTCAAGAACCTACGTAGGGAACACTTGCAAGAGGAAAGGAAGGCGTAGGGTTGCAAATAGAGGCAAGGTAGCCGCTAATATCCCAATCAAGAGATATTTAGCGGGCAGTTGGAGGACGAGAGAGAGAACATCCCATCGCGTGGAGCACCAGCGAGATGAATTCCATGCAACTTTAGAAGAACAATTGATAAATGTCTGGAACAATAGCCAGAGCATAACAAGTATGAATTCCTAACTGCTATTCCCTAAGTTGCAGACATGAAAGCAATCAACAGACTGGAGTGAAAACATGAAATACATTACACATAAAAGAAGATACATATTGGGAAAGGCAACGACACATGAATCTCTGCTATGATAAACAACTCCTCCTCTATAATTTTATTCATAACACAAGCATCAAATCTTATGTCACGTCCCCATCCCTCAGACCGGCGAAGAGGACGCGACGAACACCAAGCATACGGGCAGACAGCCCCATGAACATAAACAGGAATAAATGCTAAGTTAAAAGCTTAATCATAATGCATACTAGATAACCAGATGCAGGCTAAGATGAATAATCCATCATCATACAGGCATAATTTACTCAATGCATAAATCTTCAATCACACAGTGGAAGCAAACATATACATAAAACATCATTCACATGTTCATCATGATTCATGAAACAGTAGATTAATTACAGAGATGAAATAACATAAGTACTTATCTTTTGATGAAGAATCCCGCAACCAGCTACGTCGCTGCAACATTCCACCCAACCATAGGCCAGCTTGCTCATCAATCTCTCAGCAATGCTGCCATCCCCGAGCTGGGCATGATTCCTCCAAGGATAAGGGTCAATGCAGGCTTACACATAACTAGGGGACACACTCAACAAACCAACATAGCTGGGTTTATCAGGTCATCAACTGACCGACCAACCCAGCACAGTCCAAAGACCAACCACTGCTTACATGCAACAAAACCATCCCTTCACAGCCCTGTGAAGAAGCAAAGGCAACCGGGGATAATCCCAAACAAAAGATGAGCATAGCTCAAGCCCATAAGGCGACACAGAGTTGTTCTTAGCCCTGACGTGGCCAAAACAACTCAGACAGTCTCAAAATGAAAGAGAAGTCAAACTCCAACAATCCGCAACAGCCCAACTTCATAGTGAATGAGGGTAACATCACACAGTTCACAAAACAGAGGAGAAGCCAACTCCCAGCGTGAACAGAGGAAAACTCAACCAACGGATTGGAAATCCACGGCGGCTCAAAACGAAATTGAACACCACAGCTAACAAAACACAGGGAAGACAACAGTCCCAAAACGAATTCAGTGAGCACAGCTCCCAACATGGAAAAAAACGCACACTCAGTCCACAATTGAAGAAGAAATTGGACTCACCGCCACATCCAAAAATTGTGGGAAGAACAACAACAACCCAAAACATGGGTGAAATTAATAGCAAGCTGCCTACAAAGCAGAAATTCATGCCCGTGAGGCTGCTTTCCCAGCTCGCTGCATGCGTAAAACCAGAGAGGGAACCCCCGACCAGCGCGTGAGGAAGACAGAACCGACCTCTGCGTGAGGAAGATGAACAGAACACTTCCTCAGCACACGGATGAACAAGAAATCCCAAATAAAGATGAACAAACCACAGAGAACCTGTGTAATGGAGAGTGCGTGAGGGAGAACAGACAGTCATGTGGCACCAACCGAACCTGGGAGAATGGGGAAATAGTGGAAGAAAGGAGTGGATGCAGTCGTGGGTGGAGTGGGCACATGGGCAAGGGACTGACAGTCCTGTCACCCCACTCCTAAAAGCAATAACTGCCTCAACCACCAGCCATAACTTCCCCCAACAACAAAACCAAGTCGTTGAAGAGGTTGGTGAAACAAGAAAGGTGGAAAAACAAACAAGGTGGCAACACATGGGTTTTTCCCCCATAAACCAAGGTTTGACATCCCCCACCCCTTATCCTTTGGAACCATGCCCTTTTCATTCAACGTTGCACTGCTGTAGCTGGTTGTGGTTTTAGTTTTAATTGATGTGCATATTTACATGATGCCGAATTATAATGTGCCAAATGGCACGATAAACCATCGGCAACTATCCCCATTGCCGAAACACACACACAACCAAATCGATGGTAGGGATTTTGCCTTGAGCTCCCCACCACGATTAATTACAATATATACATCATGCAAATGGGGTCAAAACCGGGGACATTACATCTTATCTACAATGGAGAGCCTCAGCCCTACAATGTTTCCCAATCCAACCAACTCCCTTTCTCCCTCTATCGGGAGTGTATTTATACAATTCTAATGCTAAGACTGCCAATTTGAAAATTGTTGCAGGTCACTATCATGTGTTAACAGCATAGTGAGTGGGATTATCGCCATGTTTTACAAATATAAACAATGAACATTATGGAGACGCGTCACGTGATAACGCGAACTGCCAGCGCAGATCTTTCTTCCGTTCTGCCTTGCGAAAGTGATTCCCATGCGATATGTTGATGACCAATTGTTTACTTTGGACTGCTTCGGGTATATCTTTCTGCTTCTTTGACCAGCCCGCTTCTTATAGACCACGTCATTCAAAGGCTGTCAAGAAGACCTGAATCCACCAAATCATTTTTTTCGACCCATCCTTCGTCTGGTAACACTGTTATAGGAGGAGGCTGGAAAAAATGTGGTCAACATTCCTACACACTCTGTCATCAAGTGTATTTGGTATCCACATGTGTGAGGGTGCAGGTAGAGTGATTCTTTACTGGCTGGGGATCCAGTCACTTAGCTTCATTGGTCGTGGCGCCTTACCGTCTACTATGGGAAGCATTTCTGGACACCATATGGTACAATAGACCCTTGCTGCAAAGTTCATGAAGTGGACCACATTTCCTTGCTCTTTTGAAGTAGGAAACGGAATGGTCTCCCACGTCGTGTTGGCTTTGCCTCGTGTGAGTAGCAGATTCACCGGTTACTTTCCTCATTTCCATAGGCCAACTCACACAAAATACACCTATATTTACGTGACATGACTCTACCAAAGGGATGATTCCACCGCTACGCATGCTACAAATGGCGTCGGAGAAATTGGCCAATCCGCAAAGATGCAGATTACAAATGTGAACGTCTCCTCCGCTATCATCTCTACACTGGATGTGAAATCACATACCCTGGGATCCATCTCAGCAATCTAATCTGAGGAATCTTTCATGTCCACTGTACACATTCCATACCTTCTCCCGCCAACTTTTCTCCTTTGAACACCGTGGGCAATTCTGGATTGTGACATGTTCTCGACCGTCGATCACGACCAATCCTTCACGCAGCTGTAGATCTGAGTGGGACCCACTATATTTTGCAATGAGAAGCTTTGGTATTCATCTGTGCTAGTCTACACTGTGAAATAAACCGTGGCCATAGATTTCACTCCTTTCTTATCACGGTCATTAATCTTCACGAATGCTACCCTTCCTTCACGATTTGAAATCGCGGCTTTTACCCGTGCATGTATGGCTTGCGAAATTGATTGAGGTCATAGATCTGACTCAGATCTCATCTCGACCGTAGAATGTTTCCAACTTTTACCGCATTTCACAATCTGGAAATGTAGCTTTGGTCGAGCATGTCCACTTGTGCGAAATGGTTTGGAGCCATTGATCCACCTCTGATCAATCTCAGCCTTTGATTTCGAGCCTCACTCAATGCCTTCAGCACACCTTCCATTTTCTTCTTTGCCTTGCACTTCTAATAACCTGAAGGGGAATTCACATGAATTTCAAGGGAATGGGACCCTCATCGAACTCCTATCAGTCCATTAATTCAACTGTTAAAAACGAAGTGTTAACACATGGTTTAACGAGCTCGAAACTAAAATAAAGTATGCTCAAAATGACTCCCATTGATGGGTGATTTCCCAACATTAAGTCCAGTGGTTGGTACTTGCCCCCAGTATAACTGTTAAGTACCTTAACACTAATAAAGAGATAGGGTACATGCCCCCCAAGCTTCATTGAGTCTTGACACAATGGAAGAATCTGTTTCATTTTTTAACGAGCTTGACACAAAAAAGGAATTGTGCTCAAGGTGGCTTGTTTCATTTTTACACAAGCTTGAAACAGAGAATAACTATGCTTGAGGGGACCTGTTTCATTTTTACACAAGCTTGAAACAGAAAGTAACTATGAATACCTCTCCAAACACAAGATACATCTACTTTTCCTTTGATTCAGACTTCAAACTAGCAGCATAAGGATGCTTTTTCTGGCCTCCCTCACTCTCCTCATGAAGGTTTCATTTATAGGCCTAGAACCCATGAGATGACTTGAAAAAAGGATAAAATGAGATCCCTATAGGTGAGGGAGGTGAATGCCACCTCTCCTAGGCATATAGGAACTAATTCCATGAAGGATTCCATATAGAAGCTTCTAGAAACATCTTGTTTTCCTTTTTATTGTCCACCGGTGCTCTTTCCAAAAAGGGGAAAAGCAATTTCAACGCTCCTACCAGTGGGAGACAGAGCGTCGGCATCGACGCACCTAGCATGAAGGGAAAAGTGCCTTCGACACTACTAGCATGAAGGATAAGAGAATCTACCTTCCTAGAGAGGGAAAAAAGCAGGAAAATCTTAATCTCAGTCAACTTTAGTAGAGAGAAATTTGGGGATTAGGCAAAGGGTTAACACATGGATCAAGAGTGTGAGATTTTGATGTAACACCGACACTGACCTCATGGACTAGTTCGAAGTAGAAGTTTACATTTAGTTACTAGATGTCCATAAACATGACACTTGCGACATCTAAACGGAACGTTTTCATAGTCCAACTTCTAAGAAATGGTGTAGGGACCCCAATTTGGTTTCATTTCTTCAGCCAAACCTTCTCTGACATTTAGATTAACCAATATACAAGCCACCCTTTTTTTTTTTGGTGTGCAAGAAATAGAAATACCCTTCCAAACAAGAACCCATAATGTTCCCAATCCCTCTGAAGTGCCTCTCTAACGAGTAATTCAAAGGGAGGCCTGGAAAGCGCACCCACAGTGGCACCACATCCAACCTTTCCTGCTTGCATCAAAGAGCGGATGCCATGGTTTCAGCATAACTGAGCGATGATCCCAGTTCCAATTTCTGTTGAGCACCCACAGAGCATCCTCAACCCTGTGAAAGTTGAAGGAAAATCAGTACCGTGTAAGGTCTTCTACCTCCAACACATAGCCAAGGTTTTTCTTCCAGTGTGCCTCCACCCAATCCATGATGCTTCGCCATGCAAACGTTCATCCCAGAGCCTTCCCTACCAACGTCAGGTATGTCATCTACACAACCCGGTTCCACTCTATATCCTCGTAGAGGGAATAACTATAATTTAACACACCTATTCCTCCCTCTTTTCTGTGGGTTCTCCACTCCCTCCTTTGTGCCCTCGCCGCTCTCCTCGAATCCGTTACCAGTCCCCGTGCTAGGGCTAGAAAATCCCCGCTACTTGGGAGTTCTCAAGTACCCTGGGAAGGAGCCAAAATCCTGCAATGGATTTTTTCCTAACCAAATTAGGGGTTTTGTTTGATGGTTTTAGATGCCAACCCTTCCCTACCGTGAAGATCCTCCAACCTCTGCTCCACCGTGAAGTATTTTCCCTACCTCCAAGCCCAAAAGTGGTAAGACGGAATTCCACGATGCAACTGCTTCAATCTCAGGAAAACTATGCACAATCTCTCATGGCACACCCACCTCAACATACTGCTAAACCGTAGCTAGTGATAAAACCAAGACCTCTGAAGGCGAGAAGCCCACCGCAGATGACAAAGGATCAATAGGTCCAGTTGAAACCCTGGAATCCCTATATTGTTCCAACGTCGCCACCTCACCGCAAATATTCCCATCTTTTCATACCTCTGCATCCTCCAGGTGGTCGATGGTGTAGTCCACCATGTCATCGAACTCCATGGTAAAAAACCTTGTTAAAAAAACCTTACGAAACACCACAGTGAAAATGATGGATGACGAACTGCCTAAAAATGACCGCCTTTGGTACATGGACCCCCGGAACAGTAAAAACCACCACTATTAGACCACCGGCCCCTCTCCTGAGACAGAGAGATCCCTAGATACTATCAGGACTGTGCCTGCACCCCTCTATGATCACCCGCCGCTCCTCATGATGCAAACCCTAACTCCAGAGCTCCTCTCATAAATAGTTGAAGTCTTATGAAATAGAGAGAGCTAAATATTTTGCTTCTAATTGTGTATGAATGTTTTTGTTCACATAGCAAAGACTAAAGCCTAGTCTACATGCATAGAGAAACTATATGTTTTTCTTACTTTTTCTTTATGAATGCAAAAGAAAATACAACCTACAAACTAATGCATGCAAGCAAGACAAACAAAGAAAATATACTGTTGCTCTATACCCCACTGGTAGACCATAGGTTACCCATAAAATCGGATATAACCTCACTAGGAAGGGAGACTTGTAAAGGTATACAAGCCAACCACTTTGGCATGGAGAGACTAAACAATAAGATTGAAACCAACAAGGGTCAAGAAGCTCCAAAGTTCAATCTAGACTTGCAAACAAAGGTTGCTCAACACCTTGACCAACAAGGTCAAGCCAAAGAAAGAGGTGGGGGAGGGGGGGGGGAAGCAACAAAACAAGCTTAAAGACTTGAAAAGGGATTACAAAATAGACAAAGAGAATCCAAAAGAGGTGACACTACTTCCCTGGGGTCATGCACAGAAAGAAGACCCACAAAGACCCTTCAGACAACCTTAAAACACCCAAAAAAGACAAAAAAATATGAAAAGTCACTTACATGGGTCATTCGCGAGTTTCCTTAGGGAAGATTGCAAGTTTCATGCCAAAAAACACAGGTTGCACGAAGGCAAGTCGCGAATTCCTTCAGAACGCGCAACTATGCAGTGTAACAGCTGCGAATGGGTGGCATAAAGTTCAAAAAAGGTAAAAAAACTACCCTAAACAGCTAGGGGAGGTGTCTAATAAAACTTAAAGGTTACTCCTAAGTTGTAAGAAAGACCTAAAACCTCAAATACACTGGAATAAAGATAAAGAAACCCTGAACAGACAAGGCCTCCCCAATGGAGTAACCAATTCTATTGTAGAGGAAAGTATTCCTATGGCTAGGCGTTAAGCACCACCAACATACTAGGGTTTAAAGACTAATGTATATTTTTCTACAAGCAAATGTAAGAAAGATTGAGATATAAGTAAGGTCCATACCTGATTCACTAAAGGTTGATCCAAGCTTTCTCTATCCCTTCCTCTTGCTCCTCAATCCAAGAGACTTGAAAAACAATTTCAACCTTCCTCAAAACAATTTGACTAAATATAAAGCAATGATAATCAAAGCAATATGAAACCCTAATTTGATTAACATTACTATTTGTTCATAAACAGAGATATGATTTACATTAGACAATGATTTGGGAAAGAGAAGGATGTCACATCATTATTATCAAGTTGAAGAAGTACAAAGTTCACCTTCTCCTCTTGCTAGGCACCTCACGAAACCTTAATTTGGTTCTCCTGCTTCTCTTCTCCAAGACTCTTAGCCTCCAAGCTCTGCAACACGGGGATATAGCATCTAGGGAAAAGGTAGTGGGAATGAGAGTCCCAATTTCTATAGCATAACACTGCAAATCCCAAGTCCCCTTCATGGACCTCTTTCCCTCTCTTATATACTTTTTTCTGAAGAGTTAGGGTCGAATAGGGATCAATTACAACTGTTGGATTGGTTCCAAAAGCACCCAAACCACCCCTAATTCGAGAATTATAATATTTTTATATTTTTTTGGCCACTTCAGGTGAAATTCGCGGTTTTAATGAAGCATACTCGCGAGTGCCAAGGCAAATTCGTGGGTTTTCTTAAGAAAACTAAAAAATGGGTAAAACAATCTCTTTTTAGGGTGCTTCCATGCATTTTCAGGGTTTGGTGTATTTTATAATTTTTTTCCTTACTCAAATACCTTTCCAACGGTCTAGAGAAGAGGTCAAATAGAATTACGAAACTCTAGATATGGCTCCTCCAATAAAAGGTGTTTTTTCAGTGACTGACAAGGATGTTTCATGAAGTGTCATCATGGAAGTGTTGACATGCGACGAAAACATGTGAAAGTGGTCACAGGCAGAGATGTGTCATTTTAGGCTATAACAATTATGGTAAATAAAAATTATGGAACTTTAAGGATGTGCATTGATTTTAGAGAATTAAATTAGAAGATGGTGAAGAATAGATATCCCATCCCAAGGATTGATGAGCTCATGGATGAGTTCCATGGAGCCAAGTTCTTCTCAAAGATTAACATTAGATCTGGTTATCATTAAATTCGAATGATGGAAGAACACATACCAAAGACTGCTTTTAGATGCCACTATGGTCACTTTGATTTTGTTGCCATGCCCTTTGGCTTGACAAATGCACCTGCCACATTCCAATCATGCATGAACAATATCTTTCATATGCAACTTCATAAGTTTGTACTAGTTTTCTTTGATGACATTCTTATTTACAATAAAACTTGGAAGGAACATTTGCATCATCTAGAAGAGGTATTAAAAATTCGGCATGATCAATATTTGTTTTCTAAGCTATCAAAATGTGAGTTTGGTTTGACAGATATCTTTTATTTTGGACACATCATTGGTCAAGATTGTGCGAAGGGGGATATGGAGAAAATAAGAGCCATTATAGAATGCTCTCGTCCCAAAAATATCACTCAACCGAGAGGATTCATTGGAATTTGCACCTATTATAGAAAGTTTGTGAAGGGATTCTCCCAACTCACTTCACCTCTCATTGATTTGACAAAGAAAGATGCTTTCCAATGGCATGAAGGGCTGAAAAAGCTTTCCAAAGAATGAAAGAGGTAATAAGCAATTGTCTTATTCTAGCCTTGCCTGATGTTTCTAAACCATTTGTCTTGGAATGTGATGCATCAAGGGGAGGCATTGGAGTAGTCCTAAAACAAGGACAACACCCAATATATTTTGAGAGTAGGAAGATACAAAAACATGAGAATCTTTACTCCATTTATGATAAATAAATGTTATCCATCATGCATGATTTGATCAAGTTTAGACAATATTTGGTGGGAAACAAATTTGTGGTCAAAACTGACCATAATAGTTAAGGTACTTCCTCACTCAAAAGGATATAAATGAAAGGTAGCAAAGGTGGGTGAGTAAGATTCAAGCATTTGAATTTTATATTGAATATGTAAAGGGAAAAAATAACATGGTAGTTGATGCCTTATCTAGAAGACCTTCTATTTCTCTAATGGATGTAGCGGCAAAATTGGAAAGCCACATTAGAAGTAGAGTATGCCAAGGATAAGTTTTCTTGTGAAGTTTTTGATGAGACTAACCATGATGATAGGTATAATGTGTTGGAAGGAATCATCTACTACAAAGATATAATCTATTTGGTCCCTATATCGAGTTTGAAGGAGAAAATTTTAAAGAAAGCTCATGATTCTCCTATAGAAGGTCACTCCGGTTTCTTTAAAACATATCGAATGTTGAGGGAAAGATTCAAATGGAAAGGATTGAATGTTGATGTTATGAAGTATTTTAATGAATTCCCCACATGTCAACAAAATAAATTGGAGCACACTCATCCAGATGGCCTCTTACACCCCTTGCCTATTCCAGAACGAAAATGGGAGAGCATTTCCATGGACTTCATCACTGGTTTGCCCAAGGTATTTGGTAAGGATTGCATATTTGCCGTGGTGGATAGGCTCGGTAAATTTGCTCATTTATTTGCAGCTACTACCACTTTCACTACTGCACAAGTGGTTGAACTATTTTTTAAAGAAGTTTTCAGATTGCATGGGCTTCCTAAGAGCATTGTTAGTGACAAAGATAGCATATTTTTTAGTGCATTTTGGCAAGAATCTTCAAAATGGTGGGGACAAATTTCACACCTAGCATAAGATATCATCCACAAATTGATGGCCAAATAGAGAGGGTGAATCAATGGTTAGAAGACTACTTGAGGAACTATGTTAGTGGGCAGAAAAAAAAAAACATGGATAAAATGGTTGCATTTGGGTGAGTTTTTTTACAATACTACTTCTCATTTGTCCATTGGCATGTCTCCTTTCAAAGCACTTTATGGTTATGATGAATCCACTTTTATTGACCACATTTTTGGTGATAGTAGAGCTCCAAAGGCTAAGTATTGGATTGAAGAAAGTCAAGAAATTTTGAAGGTTTTGAAAGATAACTTGGAGGTTGCCCAAAATCAGCAAAAACAATATGCAGACCAACATAGAGTGAAGAGACATTTACAAGTGAATGACTTGGTGTATCTGAGGGGACATCCCTACAAACAAACCACCATAAAGGGTAAAGGTTCAGAAAAACTCAAACCAAGGCTCTATGGTCCCTACAAAGTGGTTCGAAAGGTTGAAGAAGTGGCCTATGAATTGGAGGTTCCCATGGAAAGTAAAATTCATAATGTATTTCATGTTTCATGTCTAAAGAAGGTTATATGTCAACATAATTCAGTTTTAGATACTTTACCTCCTTTGGATGATGAAGGAAAACTTGTTCTTGTTCTAGACAAATTCTTGAGAACAAGGGAGAGAAGGTTAAGAAGCAGAACAATAAAAGAATACTTGGTGCAATGGAAGGATTTGCCTAGTGAGGAAGCCACTTGGGAAGATGAACAAATTTTCTGGTATAGAGTGTGTAAGATACAACATGCTCCCCACTAGTTGTCTATACAGAGTGTTGTCAAACAATGGAGTGTTGCTAGTATCCTCAAGTTTGACCCCAGGTAGGAAAGGAGTTTGTGCAGACTTGCAGTCTGTCATATGGAATCTCTCAAGGAGATCTCAATCATACTTGGCCTGAGATAATTTGATCCCTGAGGCATCGTGGCTGATTTCAAGACCAAGGAAGAAATGTAATGGACCCATGTCCGTCATCAAAAACCTGTCATGCAGAATCCTCTTGACTACAGCAAGTGTTGAAGTCAAGTTGCCAGTGATAACAAATCATCCCAATATAAAACTAGTAGCAGAAGTGAGTCAACTATCCTAAGCATGTATACATTCGTATCTGACTTACATCATACAAAGTTTTGGGACAATAGGTAGGAGTCCATCTTGGCATACCATGCTCTCGAGGCTTGCTTAAGGCTGTAGAGAGACTTCTTCAGTCTGCAATGCCATGTAGATGCTCCATGTATATCTCGTCAGAGAGATCACCGTGAAGAAATGCATTCTTCACATTCATCTGATGGACTTCCCACCTCCTGGTTGCAGCAATGGCAAGTGCCAATCGAATGGAATCCATCTTTGTTACTGGAGCAAAGGTCTCATCATAGTCTAACCCATGAACCTACTGAAAACCTTTGGCAACTAGCTTGGATTTGTATATGTTGATCTATCCGTCTGCTGCCTTCTTGGTCCTGTAGACCCATCTACATCTGACAAGCTTCCTATTTGAAGGAAGTGGCACCAGATCCCAAGTCTGGTTCTTGAGGAGAGAGTTGTACTCATCATGCATAGTAGCTTCCCAGAGGGGATTCCCTGTAGCCTCTACATAGGCCTGTGGGTCTGAAGATAGAACCATGTAACAATGCATGGGAATCACGGGTTTGGTAGCTATGAGTGCATGAGAAGGCTCCTCAAACTAGGACTGCATCCTCGGATCCACTAGATCCCCCACAAGGTCACCTGCATCCTGTGGGGTTGTTTGTGCATATATCTCTCTTAAACTCCTTGTTCTCTCAGGGGAGAAAGGATGTGGATCAACGTATTCATGCTCATGTTCTCTGTCAAATTCAGAACTCAAATATGAATAGTGGACTCATCCTCACAAATGCTTGGTGCAGGTAGAGGAACAAAGGTCTTTGCATGTGACTCCAATGGTGCATGCAAGGGGATTACCTCAAACTGGACACTTTGCTCAATAAAGAGCTTGTCTATTGAGGGATCAATCAACATGTAACCCTTCACATCATTGGGATATCCCACGAAGATGCATGTAGTGCTTTGAGGATCTAATGCTTTCCTCTTTTCAGAGGGTATGCGGGTCCATGCACGTGATCCAAATATTTGGAAGTGGGTGACTTCAGGTTTGCAACCGCTCCATGCCTCAAAAGGAGTCATGTCCTTGACAGATCTATGAGGAGATCTGTTATGAATATAGTTGGCACAGTTAAGTGCCTCAACCCATAGTTTAGAAGGAAGAGACCTTGCATGCAACATGCAAGAGGCCATCTCTTTGAGGGATATGTTCTTTCGCTCAGCCACTCCGTTTTGCTGTGGAGTGTATGGTATTGTATGTTGCAACTATATACCTTCCTCAGAACAAAGATGTTGAACATTCATGTTCACATATTCCCCCCCATTTTATGTGCGAAGGATTTTGATCTTTCTCATGGATTGATTCTCTGCAAGTGCTTTGAAGTCTTTGAGATGCTCAAAAACTTTGGATTTCTTCTTGAGAAAATACGCCCAAGTATATCGTGAGAAATCATCAATAAATGTAAGAACATACCTCGCCTTGTTGACGGACAGATGAGGAAAGGGTCCCATCATATCACTATGGATGAGATCCAAGGGAGAGGAGGCCTTCTAAGCCTTCCCTTTTTCAAACTTCTCTTGAGGATGTTTGTCAAGAACACATCCTTGACAAACTCCTTTGGAAAAATGAATGTTGGGAAAGCCAATGACCATTCCCTGCTTGTAGAGTTGTTGCATGTATATGAAATTAACATGACCAAATATTTCGTGCCATAACCTACTACAATCATCAGCATGCGTAAGTAATAAGGCATAATCTGGTTCAATGAATTCAGAAAAGGTGTAAAGCCTAGATATGTGATTTACCTCACCAGTGGCAACTTTAGAGTTGCTTTCTATGTCGAAGATATTCATAACATCAAGAGTGAATTCAACTCTCTTTTCGGTGCCAGAATGTGTAATCTGATAGACAGAGAGAAGATTCACCGAGAGTGTTGGAACATGTAGCACATCCTCAAAGTTACCATGATTGAGTTCAATTCTTCCCTTGTCGATGATCTCAACAAAAGAATCATCCCCCATGAGTATAGGAGGACCTTTGCATGCATCCAATGAAGAGAAGGATTCCTTGGTGGCATCCGATGTGGTGAGATGCGCCTGAATCTACAATCCATGCATAGGGAGATGAATTAATGGCAATAAAAGCATGGCTAGAGTTACCTTTCCCGGGAGCATGATATTTGGGCTTCTTCTTGGTGCCCTCTGGAATGTGATCCCCAAGGTTGTGCTTCTGAAGTATCTGGGCCATCTGATCTACCTGCTTCTTCATGCATGAGGATTCTGGATGGAATCATCTCTGAGAGTATGTGCATTTCTCCCATTTCTTCCCTTTTTCACCATTGGATCTGGATGAATCATTGAAGGGTTTGGTATTCCCATCCTTCTTTGGATTTGCATGTGCCTTTCCTTTGTCTTTGGATTTAGATCTCTGTTTTGAGTTATGACTACCATCATGCATAGCAAGAGCATGTGCCTTGGAGCCCTTGATTTTTCCCATACTGATGAGCTTGTTTTGTTCCTAAGACAAAGATTCAATAAAAGCATCAAGAGTGGGCATGGTCGAGTTCTTACCAGAGGTGAGGCCTCACTGAATGAAACGTGGAGACAAATACAATGTATTCTTGTCCAAGTTTGGAGAGGATAGATAGAACCATTTGTTTTTCCTCCTTAGATTTATCAACCTCACAACCCTTGAGTTGCAGCAACAAATCCTTTTATCTTGTGAAGAAATCCTGTATATTGTTGAAGCTTATTGGATCCAAAGAGAGAAGCTCCACTTCAAGCATGTAGCCTTTCATCTCATCTTGCTTGCCAATGAGTCCTTTCATGGTGGTCCAAACTTCATTGGGAGTTTTGCAAGAAGGAATATGGAAAAGTAGCTCAGGGGAGATGTTCATGCAGAGGGCTCAGTAGGCCTCATCCATCCGATTGAGGTATTTGGACTTTTCTATGGTTGTTTTAGGCTCAACCTCTGTGGCTATAGCAATCCTATACAATCCTCTGCTTCGAAGAAAGATCTCCATCTTTGCTTCCCATGCAAAGTAATTGTATGGTGTGAGAATAGCTTCCTTTGGAAACTCCATTCTTCCAACGATTTTCAATCTTCTGTACCTGTAAATAAAAAATACTAGTGCGCCTTTGTCCTAGCAGCGGATCTCTGATACCATGTAGATGAGTGTTGAACACCTGCACAGAAAGATCTAGCTAGCAAGAGAGAACACAAAGCTTGCAAAACAGAAAAATAATGAAAAACAGAGAGAAGGAATGAATAATACTGATATGTGAGAAAAATTACAATACATAATAGCTATCCTGATTAGCAGAAATGAGGAAACATGCCATAGTGGTGGTCTAAAGAGATCTAATGCATGTCGTCACTTACAAAGTGAACCGCCACCAAGGCTGTCAGTTACCATGCCATAGTGGTGGTCTAAAGAGATCTGATGCATTTCGTCATTACAGAGTGAACTGACACCAATGTTGTTAGTTACAGAGGTAACTGAGCCTGCATGGGTCTCCAACATAAACAAGAGGACTATTTTCAACCTTTTTCATGTTGGTTTTTGCAGTTTGAGTGGATAAATTTTCGCTAAATTTTCAAAACCTTTAAGAACATTGCAAAATCTTACTGGGCTGTTATTAATTTTTCATGGCAATTAACGATTAATATGCACCTATGAAGCATTTAATGCGCCTAGGAAATGCATATAGAGAAAAGAATATGAGGGCTTCTCATGCATCCAACCAACTTCAATTATGCGATAGGGCACATTAATGGTCCATATAACATCATTATAGTGTAATTTTGAGAAAGGCTATAAGATATCATAGTCCTCTCCTCTGCAGTTCAAGTGGGGCACTAAGATCCAACGTTAAGTTTCCATACATTCAAGTATACCTATCGTTTTGGTTCGTGATAAGTCATCGAACCTCTAATCTGATTCATTGAATATTAGCAGACAATTGCTTTATAGGTAGAAAAGACCACGAATCTTAAGCATGATTCCCAGAGTTTGGAAGCCCTAGAGTTTGCAATCAATGTTAAAGCAGAGAGGGTAGCGATTGGGATAAAAGCAGAGACGAGGGCAACTCGGAGTGGAGCGTTTAAATTTTTTAATGAAAACCAGAGTCTTCGATCTTATAAACCATCGGCCAGCTGCATGGTAATGCGGCCAATGGCAGCTTTCGGAAATAGATGTGTAATGCATTTATGTCGGACCTAATTTTCTCGATATCTAGATCACACCATTTTTTCTCTATAGGGATGACAGGCATAACCCATTTTACTACAACTGCAATGGATATCCAACATCCTACAGTTCAGGCGATGACATTAACAGTGGCCATTGTTTTCATCACCGTTTTCGTCTTGAGACGGAGGCGCTCCTCTGTTATTCACAGTTTGCGAAACAAGCACGTCCTGATAACAGGGGGATCAAGCGGTATTGGCCTTGAAATTGCGAAGGAAGCTGTTGCACAGGGCTCCTACGTCACTTTAGTAGCAAGAAATCTCTCTAAGCTTCACAAGGCATTTGAAGAAATCCTGAAAGAAGAACGATGTGGTCAGGAGAGGATCAATATCAAGGTAAACACGGAAAGATGCTCAAACCACCTCATTGCATAGAGAATATATACCCTGCATGGAATGAACTTCATTGCTCAGTATATATCTTTATGCATAAACCTAGGTTTAGTAAAATTTCTAGAGGTTTGCATTGGAAATTTTTTATTCTGATCCATGGTTACTAAATTGTTCAGTGAACCATTCAGGGTTAGGGTTAAGATAGATCCACAGCAAGCAAGTTACAGACTCATGAGTAGGTTTTAGTTGACATAGAAGTAGGCTAAGTTTTCGCCATGGTTAAAGGGTTCAGGTATTTTTGTTATTTGTTCCTTTCTTT
>LPNX011163759.1:25227-69258 GCA_001517045.1 Pseudotsuga menziesii | reverse complement strand
AATCATCAAGAAAAGAATATGAAGCAAATAAAAATGTAAAAATAACTGATCCAAAAGACTCACAAATTTGTTTCATTAATCAATAATACAAATGTTACACATATAACCATCAAGGCCAACTTGGCGATGTCAAACTCATTAATCATTTGGACGTGGAGATGGGCGCGTGAGGCCAGACATAACTTTACAACTTTACATAAAGTTACAAGATTTCTTTATAATGTTATTAAATATTGCATTTAAGGGCAGTAGATTTGATCCCTCTTGGTATATTACATCTACGGTGGTTGTGGATGGGATGAATTCAGTAGAAGAAAAATGTATGGAAGATAATTGATGTACAAAGTTAAAGTGAAGTTCCGCACTTGATCTCAAGTGATAGGGAAAGAGACTTGAGGAATTCCATTTTTATTTCCGAAAAAATTGATGAAGAAAAGATTTGCCAAAATCTGTAAATCTGTCAAAGTTGATTCAATGAGAGATCTGTAACAAGGAGACGATCTTAATCAGAGATACTGTGAGACAGTGTTGATTAGGATAAGATATGCCTTGTAGCTCTTACTGGCATCAGTATTATTATTAGAGCTTAATATCAGAGCCTACAGAATGATGCCACGAAGGCGAGGATAGACGATGGCAAATAGTAGATGGAGCGATTAAAATTTTTAAAGCAGAGAGCGTAGCGATTGGGATCAAAGCAGAGACGAGGGCAGCTAGGGGTGGAGCGATTAAATTTTTTAAGGAAAATGAGAGTCTTGGATCTTATAAACCATTGGCCAATTGCATAGTAATGCGGCCAACGGCAGCCTTCGGAAATAGATGTGCAATGCATTTATGTGTAAGGGTTTTATGTTGTCCATCTTATCCCCTGGGCTCTTGCCTGCTGATTCTCTTGGAAGAGCTCTGACTGAATTGTTTCTGTTTGTTCCAGTCCGGGTAATTTCTTATATCATCTCTGCATATATCTATGCTGTTATCTGATTGAACCATTCTTGTCAATGAATGAAATAAACTGACAAAAGCCATGACAATGTCAAATTCTAAGTAATGCAGAAAAATTATCATTATATATTTCTATATAGTCACTCAAAAATTCATTTTATTATAGCTGGGTTTTTTCTGGTTTTCACATTAGAGTAATGTAGTCACTGTCAAATCATAAAAAAAATTATAAAGCAAATAAGAATGTAAAAATAAAGGCTCATAAATTTGCTTCATTAATTAATAGTACACAATGATACACATTTAGTACCTAATACATAACTAACCCGTAGAATAAGATAACTAAATTAAATTAAAATTTTCTAAAAATAAAATAATTAACTTAAATTAGAGTTTTCAACAGTCACTTCCAGTCTCCAGAGTCCCAGGCAATTAGGGACCTACATACAGATAGGCTGAGGGTACATAACGTTAATGTGATCAAGCTGACACCAGACAGATAGGCCAATTGAAAAGATACATTAATAACTATGATTGAGAAATATAGTTTCGCAGGGATGGTTAACGGTACTTAATCGAACCGTGGGCAGCAGGGAACAGAGGGCATTTGGTAACTCACTGGGGAGGGGTGAACTGACTGCAGCAGGTGGAACTTCACTTCCTAGGCTTGCTTGATGTCAACGGTGTGTTTAAGTTTACTAGTTCTTCTGGGTGGGCAGCATTTACAGGATAGGATGCCGATAGAGAGCCAATAGTCGATCCCCAGGAGGAGGTATCGTTATAAATAGCCGCTCATTAGTACCAGTGGTCATTGCTGGAAGGTCATTGCCGGGAGCCGCTAGTCGCAGGTGTTGATCTTGATGCTGCTCCTACTCGATGTCGATACTCACAAGCTGTCTCAAGTTTCTACCACAACTGTATGAAATTAGTAGGTATCAGGCCACCTCCATAGCCAATGAGTTGGCCCCCACTGACCATACGCCCACTAGGGGTCTGTACCTGTTGACATTACCTAACAAATATGCTCAGTAGGGGATTAACACTAAAAAAAAGTACGTCAATGAGGTGGGATCTCATACGGTGGGAGAAGGTGGTTTTCACCCAGTTCCACCAGGGATCAAGTCCCACCGAGACATGGCCCGCTGTGATAAGGTTCAAAGGGTCAGGATGTCTCGGCCCTTGTTGAGTCACAAGTTTCTGGTATATCTGGCTTGCGGGCTGTTGAATATACCTGGGGTTTATAGTGGCAGCGGGCGAGGCCTCGCCCAAGTAATCCCGACGAGTTACCAATTTCCCTAACCTAAAAAAAAACACTAAAAAAAATACACAGATATAATAAGGGTTAGGGTAGGACCCTAACATGCCCTCTCCCCTTCAAAAGCAACCTTGTCATCAAGGCTGAAGAGGAAACCTGCTAAAAGTGCCTCCCTCCTAAGATTATTTCAATGAGTGTTGTTGAACGCCCGTCCGTGCAATGCTCTAAGCCCTGCATGAGCATTAAACACTCAGCTGTAGGGTGCTTATTTCTTGCCGAAAAGATACATCAACTAGGGTGAGAAATAAAGTAGGGCTTCTTTAATATTTCAATTAATGCTCATTTGCTACCTCTCGTGGGCAGTTATTATTTCTTTAAACCAAAACGCATCAGAATATCAGTAAATGATGTTTTGCTCAGTGGTTCTTATTTCCCATCAATAACGAAGGTCAAAGCGAACCCATAAGCATGATATGGAATACTATCAAAGTAATTTTATCATGATATGGAATATTGTCAAAGTAATCTTCATGATTTTTAGTGTGTTGGTGTTTCCAACATTCTAAACAGGGATGGAATTTGACGGGTAAATGTCTGTCATAGGTCAATTTACCCGTCAAATACAGCTAAGATTTTATCAAGACCGTCAAAATCTGGCTTAAAATACAGAAAACGTTTCAGATTTTGATTGTTACCGGCAATTTTGACGGGTGTCCGTCATTTGAAATTCCAACGCTGATTCTAAAGATTTCAATTATGATTACAGTATTGATAAATTATTAGATAAAGGGCTAAAGTTTATTATGGAAAATATATGTAAATCAATGGAATTTTGGTTCTTGGATAAGAAGAAATTTTTATTTGAGACTCTTTCTAGCTTATGTGAAGTTTGACAATGAAACATATTTAGAGGATGGTGGAGAAAGATAAAACAAATAGAAAAATATTTTATAACTTATAATCTTAAAATTAAATGCAATACACCTTATTTATCTCCTGGTAGTACAAGTGAGTCTTTTGTCCATTAAGAATATGGTTATTCCTAGGTGGTCAATGTATAATAATAATATAAACAACATGATTGTTTCAAACTTCACACTCAAAACAACTTAAAACTAGGTTGGCTCAAATATCCAAATGTTGGCTAAATCATTGGAGATTCAAGAAAGAGATCATTTTATAAAATAATGATAGTGTGATCTTATAAAGAATCAAGGATAAGAGAAAACTAGGATGTTACAAGGAGTTAATCAACCCTAATCTAAAACATAAAATATATATCTTTACTTAAATTACAACATATATTTCTAAGATTGTTTCAAAGACACTCAAAACTGCTTAAAACTATGTTGGCTTAAAGATCCAAATGTTGGCTAAATCATTGGAGATTCAAGAAAGAGATCATTTTATAAAATAATGATACAGTGTGATCTTATATAGAATCAAGGGTAAGAGAAAACTAGGATGTTACAAGGAGTAAATCAACCTTAATCTAAAACATCAAATATATATCTTTACTTTAATTACAACATATATTTCTAAAATATAACAAACTCTTATGAGCATCTTTGAAAGATTGTCATGTTTGTGAGTTAAAAATACTATTAAAATGGATTGATTTTTCTAACCGTTTAATTTCAAAAATTATATAGTTTAAATTTTTTGGAAAATATAAATAAAATTATAAAAAAAAGTTATTTTTATTTTTATTTTTTAAAGCTTTAATAAAAATAAAATTGATTTAAATGATCATTAATAATTATGATAATCATTGATATGTTATTGTTATTCACATTGATTTTTCTAACCTAACCAACATAAAAAAAAATTTAAAAAAAAACAAAAAAAACTTGAATAAAAAATAGTGTTTGAAACAATAAATTTTCATACATAATGGAAAACAATACTTTTCCAAATTTTATTTGAAAAAAAAAAATCTCTTTAAAGTTGCTACTAGAAAAATGTTCTTTGGGTTAATTTAATTAACTTTACAAAGTGTTTGAAACAATAAATTTTCATACATAGTGGAAAACAATACTTTTCCAAATTTTATTTGAAAAAAAAATTCTCTTTAAAGTTGCTACTAGAAAAATGTTCGTTGGGTTAATTTAATTAACTTTACTAAATTTCAACTTCAAACCATTCTATCCTTGGAAGGAGGCTTGTTATAGAGTAAATCCATCATAAACAACAAATCAATACAATTCTGAACCAACTTATGAGGGCTAGTCACACTCTCATATGTGGTGTAAGTCGTTCATAGTGGTAAAGGTTCCCCTTGCTCAAGATGGTCTTGTTTTTGGAGTGGTCTTTGTTTTTGGAGTGATGTTTGAGAAAGGAAAAGAAATGTGAAAGTTTGTTGAGGAGTTATAGTGAGTAGGTAATGATTGTTGAGTAACCAATGTAGATCCAAATCCTAGGCTCTATCAAGCACCGAGAGGGATCAAATCTTTTGTAGGTATATATTGATTTGATTCAAACCAAAAGACACATCTTTTTATTTAAGGTCCACATATAATATTTTATTATTAATATTTAATATTATTTATGGCCCACATATAATATTTAGTATTATTTTTTATTTTGTTATGAACTAACATTATAACATTTCCCCATACATAATACAATCAAATACATCTCCCTAGTCCAAGTGGATCTAGAACAAATCAAATACATAATACAATCTACTTTCCTAGATCAAACAAAAATGCAAAGCAACAGATAGATCACCTACCTGAAATATGCAGATCATTTTCTCTCTTTCTTGATTCAAGCTCCAGAATCTTCAGATCTTCAGCTGCAAAACCCTGTCAAGCAAGTGGAAACAAGAAAACCACATATGCGTATCTAAACATATAATTGATCTAAACTAACAGTTAAGGAAGAAATATCTAAACATTATTAGCACAACAACGTTTATGGAAAGAGATTTGTATTAATGTAATCAAAGAGATACATAGAATTACATAGGAGAGAACATTACAGCCTATCCTTAACGCTGGAATCTTCCATCCAACAATCCAAGCCAAAGCCTTGAAGGAAAGATAGTAAGCCACCTATAAATTCCACCAGCATAAGAATACCATAGTCCTTCCTCCCTTCACAATGGAGAGAGGGTTTAATTTAGAAGGCTAAAGGGATAGAATAGGTTGAGGATTAGGAGGAGGGATCAAAGGGATCTTCCCTATAGGTTAGGAACTGAATTCCACCTCACCTAAATAATAGGGATAAACCGCCACCTCATCCACTTTTGAAAAGGGTCTCAAATCTTCATTTTTTGCCCTCAAAACACTATCGGCGCACTTTCCAAAAAGGGAAAAAGCGTCGTCAGCGCTCCTACCAGTAGGAGATAGAGCGCCAGCATCGGCGCACCTAGCATGAAGAGAAAAAGAACCTTTGGCGCTCCTAGCATGAAGGATAAGAGCACTGAACTTCCTAGAGAGGGAAAAAAGCAGGAAAATCTCAATCTCAGTCAACATTAGCAGAGAGAAATTTGGGGATTAGGAAAAGGGTTAACACATGGATCAAGAGTGCAATATTTCGGTGTAACAGAATGCCCCCCAAAGCATGAAGTTAGAGGAATGCAATAGGTGAATGCTTTGCAAAGAGAAGAAATATAAGGCAAGGATGTTGGCTGGCAGCTGTTGCAGTATCACTGACTCAAATCTCATATGACTCATAACATGGCTGTCGACCAATACAATGCAGATCCATGGTAGTAGAGACTGACTGAACACAATCATGGCTACTAGACACAAGCGTAGATCCATGATGAGATGATAACACAGCCATGACCGATACTAAGTGGATCTATATAATATGACTCAAAACAAACTCCATCGCAACCTGGGTGAAGATATCTGACAAGCCAGGGTCTTCAAGACGAACCCACAACGATATGAATCTAACCATGTGATTACAATGTCTTGATGTCAAACATGGTAGAAACCACTTGATTACCAGTCAATGATGTAAACTGTTAACAAGTGCGAGGGAAATAACCATTGATGTCAATGATTCCCAAGGTATCGCAGTACATACCATCAAATGTGAATAAAGGACTTGGAGTTGAACACCCAATGAGATATTTCAATCAAGAGCCAATGATGTAAACTCATGTTGAAATCAAGGTAACTTGCCATTAAGGCATGCAAGCCCAAGGTACTTGTATTGGTTTCTAAGTCTAATTCCTGGATAAGGATTTGCAGTCGACAGGAATAGACTCATCGAAGCAGGGCCATGATGAATCCCCCATCATCGACATGAAACACGATCAAAGATGTTTTGGATTAAACCAGACATAAAAGTGATGTATGAAACTGACTCAGGGATGACCAACATGATAGAAGGTAAAATGACTGCAGATAGTGGATAAATGACCAAAATTCTCTTAAACATGGGCATGGCATGACTTGGCAGTATTGAAACGAGAATGATACCAATCCCCCAATGCAATTGACGATGAGAGTATTCTTGGACAACTCAAAGGAGTAAGAAGACTATAGGAATTAGCAGGACTCAATGACAAATAGACTACCCAAGTACTGAAATGCATATGCAAATGAGCGCCATGATCAAGAGTGACTATGTACTGCCATAACAAAATACAAAATCTTTCCTTAATTTCCCCATCATGATTAATGAGTGCCTCTTTGCTTTCTAACGAGATGGAAAAGGGTAACAAACACTCAATATAGCCCATCCTTCGGATGAGTCCAATCTCATATGTTTTATGAACCTTAGAAAGGAGGGATTCATTCCCCAAAAAAAGGTCATTTATTGTTTGATTTTACGAGTCCAATGAAAGCAAACTCATTTGTCATTTCATGTTTAGAGAGTATGAAATGACTAAGAAGAATCCAAAAGGTCCTTTTTCGTAAAAAAGGCTAGTTAGTTCGAAAAAGAGATAACCTACCACCAACTAGTCGACCGTTCTGATTCTTTTACAAGAGTGAACGTAACAAGTTCGCTTGGCAATATTTTTGTGTTTTTAAGGAGACTGAAAAGAGCTTAAATATAACTTTGGAACAAGTTCTTTTTTCAAAATCCAATTTTAACGAGTCTGAAAAACAGTAAAACTATACTCGATCCCTCTTCACTGAGTTTTTAACGAGTACAACAAAGGTATAAAAGGCACTCGAAACCTTTTTCATGTTTGAATCCAGAGCACGAAAAAAGAAAAGTAAGCTCAACACCATCTTACTTTTTTTAATGAGCTCGAAGATCAGTTGAAAGCATGCTCAGGCTATCTGCTTCATTTTTTAATGAGCTTGTAATAGAATTAAAACTATGCTCAAAACATGGTTTCATTTTTATGCAAGCTTGAAACCAAAAGGTAAACTATGATTAAGGAAACCTACTTCATCTTTTAACGAGCTTGAAATAAAAAATGAACCATGCTCAAAAGGTGGTTTCATGGTGTTAGCACCGGAATTGAGCCCAAAGGTTGCGGAAGGCCCGCTCCCGGGTAACAGCAAAACCACTTTAGACTACGCCTCTGGCCCTGCGCAGTCAGAGAGGGATCTCTCGCTCGTCTTTGGAGTTTACTCCGCGTAAGATTTTTAGTCAAGGATAATCAGGGGGGCAGGATCCTAAATGGGACAAAGTGTATAAAGGTGATATGCAAGGTGGGATTATCAGGGCGGGAACCATTGGCAATGGAGTCGAGAACCTGCGTAGGGAACGCTTGCAAGAGGAAAGGAAGGCGTAGGGTTGCAAACAGAGGCAATGTAGCCGCTGATCTCCCAATCAAGAGATATTTAGCGGGCGGTTGAAGGACGAGAGATAGAACAACCCATTGCGTGGAGCACCAACGAGATGAATTCCACTCAACTTTAGAAGAACAATTGATAAATGTCTGGAACAACAGCCGGAGCATAACGAGTATGAATTCCTAATTGCTATACCCTAAGTTGCAGACATGAAAGCAATCAACAGACTGGAGTGAAAATAGGAAATACATTACACATAAAAGAAGATACATATTGGGAAAAGCAATGACACATGAATCTCTGCTATGATAAACAACGCCTCCTCTGCAATTTTATTCATAACACAGGCATCAAATCTTATCTACAATGGAGATCCTCAGCCCTAGAATGTTTCCCAATCCAACCAACTGCCTTTCTCCCTCTATCGGGAGTGTATTTATACAATTCTAATGTTGAGACTGCCAATTTGAAAATTGTTATAGGTCACTATCATGCGTTAACAGCATAGTGAGTGGGACTGTCGCCACATTTTACAAATATAAATAATGAACATTATGGAGATGTGGCGTGTGATAACGTAGAATGCCAGCACAGAGCTTTCTTCCGTTCTTCCTTGCGAAAGCGATTCTCATGCAATATGCTGATGGCCAATTGTTTACTTTAGACTGCTTCAAGTATATCTTTCTGCTTCTTCGACCAGCCCGCTTCTTACATACCATGTTGTTCAAAGGCTGTCAAGAAGACCTAAATTCACCAAATCATTTTTTTTCTGACCCATCCTTCATCTAGTAACGTTGTTATAGGAGGAGGCCGGAAAAAAGGTGGTCAATATTCCTGCACACTTTGTCATCAAGTGTATTTGGTATCCACAAGTGTGAGGGCGTGAGCATAGTGATTCTTTACTGGCTGGGGATCTAGTCACTTTGCTTCATTGGTCGTGGTGCCTTACCATCTACTGTGGGAAGCATTTGTGGACGCCATCTAATACAATAGATCCATGCTGCAAAGTTCATGAAGTGCACGTTCCCACGTTTCCTTTCTCTTTTGAAGTAGGAAACGGAATGGTCTCTCGCATCGTGCTGGCTTTGCCTTGTGTGAGTAGCGGATTTGCTGGTTACTTTCCTCATTTCTATAGGCCAACTCACACAAAAGCCACCTATCTTTACGTGACATGACCTTGCGAAAGGGATGATTCCACCACTACGCATGCTACAAATGGCGTCGGAGAAATCGGCTAATCTGCAAAGATGCAGATTACACGTGTGAACGTCTCCTTCGCTATCATCTCTGCACTGGATGTGAAATCACGTACCCTGGAATCCATCTCAGCCATCCGATCCAAGGAATATTTCATGTCCACCATCCACGTTCCATACCTTCTGCTGCCAACTTTTCTCCTTTGAACACTGCGTAAATTTTTGGATTGTGACATGTTCTCGACCGTTTATCGTGACCAATCCTTCACACAGCTGTAGATCTGAGTGGGCCCCACTATCTTTCACAATGAGAAGCTTTGGTATTCATCCATGCTAGTCCGCACTGTGAAATAAACTGTGGCCATAGATTTCTCTCCTTTCTTATCGCGGCCGTTGATCTTTGCGAATTCTACCCCTCCTTCGTGATTTGAAATCGTGGCTTTTACCCGTGCATGTATGGCTTGCGAAATTGATTGAGGCCATAGATCTGACTCAGAGCTCATCTCGGCCGTATAATGTTTCTAACTTTTACCCCATTTCGCAATCTGAAAATGCAGCTTTGGTCGAGCATGTCCACTCATGTGAAATGGTTTGGAGCCATTGATCCACCTCTGATCAATCTTAGCCTTTGATTTCGAGCCTCGCTCAACGCCTTCAGCACACCTTCCGTTTTCTTCTTTTCCTTGCACTTCTAATAACCTGAAGGGGAATTCACATGAAGTTCGAGGGAATGGGACCCTCATAGAATTCCTGTCAAGCCCTTAAATCAACTGTTAAAAATGGAGTGTTAACAACTAGCTCCATGAGGGATGCTATCCTCCCAATGAGGTAGCAAAGAACCCCCATAGACCAAGTGCCAAACCATTGGGATGCCTTCAATCTTCCTTTGACATCTCCATTCTGCTCTGAGTTATTGCTTCAGCGAATTCATGCCACTCTTGCAAATCATGTTGGTGACTGTAAACCTGTGCTGGTAACTAAAAAATGAAAACAAACTAAAACAATAATGAAGGAAATGCTCGATAATTGCCAAGCTTATTTTTTCCTACCTACTCTACCTTACTTACTAAGCATCAATTCTTAGTCAAGTAACTTCCGACTTCCAATGAAGCCACTCAAGCAAATGATCCCATAAACCAACTTTCTCTTCATGCTTGATAAAAAACATAGATGACACACTTAATGGCAGAAAGTTATAATAAAGAAATTGATCTTTACAGTAGAAATATAACCAGCTATTACCACTACCAAGATTCTCCATGTACTCTGCCACTGGATCATAGAAAACATGACAACTTTCAAAAAATTATGTCATTATCTTACCCTGAGAGAGTTGTCCCAACTGTAAATTCCCTTGCGCGCTGTCAAACTGATCTTCAAAAGAACTATGCAAGGAAAAATCGTGACAATTTCCAGGCGACACATCCACAACTTCATCTTTTTCATGCATTTCAAAAGAAATACCACTCTGTTCCTCAACATGATCAAGCAAACAAACTTCTTTTCGAAAAAAAAATCTGAATTTGAAAAACAAAAAGAAACATCCATTTGAGAACCCCTATCTTCTTCTTCGTTATTCAATTCTTCATGGCATACTGCTGGTTTTTCTAAAGGCTGGGATTGATTGCATAACTGCCCTTCTTGCTCATCATCCATTCCAAGGAGATTTATACGTTTATCTATAGTATGAAATTTCTGTTTTTGATCGGAAACTTTAAGTCTCTTTTTTAACCACTCAAATGAAGGAAAACACAACAGAAAACAGTCATCTTCAACATGTCTAGTTTCCACTATGTTTTCATTCTTTTGATCTTGGATTGAAATTAAATTTTCTTCACTAATAGAAATTGTGGTAGGCTGATTGCATTCTTCAGAAAACAAATCAGTACACCCATCTCCTTTCAAATCGCCAGGCTGATCATCTTCTTCAAGCAAAGAGAGCTTTATATATTCATTTAAATCTTTAGGTGAAATTTGAATTTGATCAACATGCAACAGTCTTCCTTCAACCACTATTTCAAAATCGGATTTCTCTTCACTTGCATTTTCAGAAAATGAACATGTAAAGGTACTATAAGACTGAGATTTTCTAGAATTACCATCTTCAGTGTAACCAATCACACAAGCATTGTAACCTTCAAGAGATGGCAGTTGCGAAAAGGAATTTTCTGATTGGGAAGGGGAGGCCTCTTCTTGTAACAAAAATTCGGAAGTAGAATAATATGACGAAGGATTTGATTGACAGTCGCAACCTCTCTCTTGGTCACACAAAGAATGATAAGAATGTTTCCAATCATCATCAATTTCAGGAAGAGAGATATAACTGGTTGAATCTGAGCTTAGGTCTATGTCAACTTCAGTCAAGGAAGACAGTACTAACTGCTTGGAAATTTCTTGAATATCATGGAAATTGGTTTGTCTTTCTTTTTTAGATGAATATTCATGTAAGATATCTAAAACCTCTTCATCCAAATACTGATCATCACCACACTCATCTTTCACATTTTCAATGAATTCTCTATTGCGTGTGCAACAATCTTGAAGTAACAACAAAGAAGGATAATGCCTTTCGAAATGTTCATTAAATATGATATGAAAGTCTTTAAGGGAGGATAAACTTCCTGCTGGCAATCCTTCATACCAAGACCTTGCATATCCTTCTAAACTAAACATGAACAGTTTCATTAAATAATATTCATGCCATCCCACTCCCAGCTTATGTATATGCTTATGAAATCTAAATAAATGAATGGCAGCATCATCACCCTTTTCATCATTGAATCTTGGAAGATACGTTTGCCAATCTACCAGAGGTATTTTATTGGGATAACCAGGAATGGCAGCAAGATTCATAGGAACATACCTTGCAGCCCGAGAAGTCATCTTGATGGCGGAGAAACTGAATCAACTCCTCAAACTTTGCAACCCTGTTTGATAGTGGAGCTGCCATAGAACATTATGAAGAATGGATCCTTCACAGATGGAGTCGCCAAGTGAAAAGAGACACGACCTTCTTGATGTCTGACCATTTTTCACCATCAACAGTCAGATCTAAACCCTTCGTTCAAATCCTGAGAAGATTTGAAACCTCTCCCTGTATTTGTTTTTCTGACCACCTGTCTCCCCAGTGGATTCACCTTCCAGAATATTTCAGTGGAGTCACCAGGGAAAATGATACAACATTTTTCACATGTAAGATTATATGTTTGCCCACAGAAACTCTTTATCCTTTGAATCTTTGTCATTTTTCCCAAGGATGATCTTCAATCTTGTCCCCGGCAACGGCACTAGTTTGTTAGCACCAGAATTGAGCCCAAAGGTTGCGGAAGGCCTAGTCTCGGGTAACAACAAAACCACTTTAGACTGCGCCTTCGACCCTGCGTAGTTAGAGAGGGATCTCTCGCTCGTCTTTGGAGTTTACTCTGCGTAATATTTTCTGTTAAGCATAATTAGGGGCCCATGATCCTGAATGGGACAAAGTGTATAAAGGTGAGATGTAAGGTGGGATTATCGAGGCGGGAACCATTGGCAATGGAGTCGAGAACCTACGTAGGGAACACTTGCAAGAGGAAAGGAAGGTGTAGGGTTGCAAACAGAGGTAAGGTAGCTGCTAATATCCCAATCAGGAGATATTTAGCGGGAAGTTGGAGGACGAGAGAGAGAATAGCCCATTGCGTGGAGCACCAGCGAGATGAATTCCATGCAACTTTAGAAGAACAATTGATCAATTTCTGGAATAGCAGCCGAAGCATAACGAGTATGAATTCCTAACTGCTATTCCCTAAGTTGCAAACATGAAAGCAATCAACAGACTGAAGTGAAAACAGGAAATACATTACACATAAAAGAAGATACATATTGGGAAAGGCAACGACACATGAATCTCTTCTATGATAAACAACTCCTCCTCTGCAATTTTATTCATAACACAAGCATCAAATCTTATCTACAATGGAGAGCCTCAGCGCTAGAATGTTTCCCAATCCAACCAACTCCCTTTCTCCCTCTATCGAGAGTGTATTTATACAATTCTAATGCTAATACTACCAATTTGAAAATTGTTGCAGGTCACTATCATGCGTTAACAGCATAGTGAGTGGGATTATCGCCACGTTTTACAAATATAAACAATGAACATTATGGAGACGCGACACGTGATAACGCAGACTACCAGCACAGAGCTTTCTTCCGTTCTGCCTTGTGAAAGTGATTCCCATGCGATATGTTGATGACCAATTGTTTACTTTAGACTGCTTTGAGTATATCTTTCTGCTTCTTTGACCAGCCCGCTTCTTACAGACCATGTCTTTCAAAGGCTGTCAAGAAGACCTGAATCCACCAAATCATTTTTTTTCAACCCATCCTTCGTCTGGTAACACTGTTATAGGAGGAGGCTGGAAAAAAGGTGGTCAACATTCCTGCACACTCTGTCATCAAGAGTATTTGGTATCCACATGTGTGAGGGTGCAAGTAGAGTGATTCTTTACTGGTTGGGGATCCATTCACTTTGCTTCATTGGTCGTGGTGACTTACCGTCTACTGTGGGAAGCATTTGTGGACGCCATATGGTACAATAGATCCTTGCTGCAAAGTTCATGAAGTGGACATTCCCACGTTTCCTTGCTCTTTTGAAGTAGGAAACGGAATGGTCTCTCGCGTCGTGCTGGCTTTGCCTCGTGTGAGTAGCGGATTCACCGGTTACTTTCCTAATTTCCATAGGCCAACTCACACAAAATCCACCTATATTTATGTGACATGACTCTACCAAAGGGATGATTCCACCGCTACGCGTGCTACAAATGGCGTCAGAGAAATTGGCTAATCTGCAAAGATGCAGATTACAAATGTGAACGTCTCCTCCGCTGTCATCTCTACACTGGATGTGAAATCAGGTACCCTGGGATCCATCTCAGCCATCTAATCTAAGGAATCTTTCATGTCCACTGTCCACGTTCCATACCTTCTGCCGCCAACTTTTCTCCTTTGAACACCATGGGCAATTTTGGATCGTGACATGTTCTCGACCGTCGATCACGACCAATCCTTCATGCAGCTGTAGATCTGACTGGGCCCCACTATCTTTTGCAATAAGAAGCTTTGGTATTCATCTGTGCTAGTCTGCACTGTGAAATAAACCATGGCCGTAGATTTCACTCCTTTCTTATCGCGGTCATTGATCTTCACGAATGCTACCCCTCCTTCACGATTTGAAATCGCGGCTTTTACCCGTGCATGAATGGCTTGCGAAATTGATTGAGGCCATAGATCTGACTCAGATCTCATCTCGACCGTAGAATGTTTCCAACTTTTACCGCATTTCACAATCTAGAAATGCAGCTTTGGTCGAGCATGTCCGCTTGCGTGAAATGGTTTGGATCCATTGATCCACCTTTGATCAATCTCAGCCTTTGATTTCGAGCCTCGCTCAATGCCTTTAGCACACCTTCCGTTTTCTTCTTTTCCTTGCACTTCTAATAACCTGAAGGGGAATTGACATGAAGTTCAAGGGAATGGGACCCTCATTGAAATCCTATCAGTTCATTAAATCAACTGTTAAAAATGAAGTGTTAACACATGGTTTAACGAGCTCGAAACTAAAATAAAGTATGCTCAAAATGACTCCCATTGATGGGTGATTTCCCAACATTAAGTCCAGTGGTTGGTACTTGCCCCCAGTATAACTGTTAAGTACCTTAACACTGATAAAGAGATAGGGTACATGCCCCCCAAGCTTCATTGAGTCTTGACACAATGGAAGAATCTGCTTCATTTTTTAACGAGCTTGACACAAAAAAGGAATTGTGCTCAAGGTGGCTTGTTTCATTTTTACACAAGCTTGAAACAGAGAATAACTATGCTTGAGGGCACCTGTTTCATTTTTACACAAGCTTGAAACAGAAAGTAACTATGAAGACCTATCCAAACACAAGATACCTCTACTTTGCCTTTGATTCAGAATTCAAACTAGCAGCATAAGGATGCTTTTTATGGCCTCCCTCACTCTCCTCATGAAGGTTTCATTTATAGGCCTAGAACCCATGAGATGACTGTAAAAAGGATAGAATGAGATCCCTATAGGTGAGGGAGGTGAATGCCACCTCTCCCAGGCATATAGGAACTAATTCCATGAAGGATTCAGTATAGAAGCTTCTAGAAACATTTTTTTTCCTTTTTATTGTCCACCGGTGCTCTTTCCAAAAAGGGAAAAAGCAATTTCAACGCTCCTACCAGTGGGAGACAGAGCATCGGCATCGGTGCACCTAGCATGAAGGGAAAAAGTGCCTTCGGCACTACTAGCATGAAGGATAAGAGAATCTACCTTCCTAGAGAGGGAAAAAAGCATGAAAATCTTACTCTCAGTCAACTTTAGCAGAGAGAAATTTGGGGATTAGGCAAAGGGTTAACACATGGATCAAGAGTGCGAGATTTCGATGTAACATCGACACTGACCTCATGGACTAGTTCGAAGCAGAAGTTTACATTCAGTTGCTAGATGTCCATAAACATGACACTTGCGACATCTGAACGGAACGTTTTCATAGTCCAACTTCTTAGAAATGGTATAGGGACCCCAATTTGGTTTCATTTCTTCAGCCAAACCTTCTCTGACATTTAGATTAACCAATATACAAGCCACCCTTTTTTGTTTGGTGTGCAAGAAATAGAAATACCCTTCCAAACAAGAACCCAGAATGTTCCCAATCCCTCTGAAGTGCCTCTCTAACGAGTAATTCAAAGGGAGGCCTGGCAAGCGCACCCACAGTGGCACCACATCCAACCTTTCCCTGCTTGCATCAAAGAGCGGATGACATGGTTTCAGCGTAACTGAGCGATGATCCTAGTTCCAATTTCTGTTGAGCACCCACAGAGCATCCTCAACCCTGTGAAAGTTGAAGGAAAATCAGTACCGTGTAAGGTCTTCTACCTCCAGCACATAGCCAGGCTTTGTCTTCTAGTGTGCCTCCACCCAATCCATGATTCTTCGCCATGCAAACGTTCATCCCAGAGCCTTCCCTACCAGCGTCAGGTCTGTCATCTACACAACCCGTTTCCACTCTATATCCTCATTGAGGGAATAACTATAATTTAACACACCTATTCCTCACTCTTTTCCGTGGGTTCTCCACTCCCTCCTTTGTGCCCTCGTCGCTCTCCTCGAATCCGTTACTAGTCCCCATGCTAGGGCTAGAAAATCCCCGCTGCTCGGGAGTTCTCAAGTACCCTGAGAAGGAGCCAAAATCCTGCAATGGATTTTTTCCTAACCAAATTAGGGGTTCTTTTTTATGGTTTTAGATGCCAACCCTTCCCTAGCGTGAAGATCCTCCAACCTCTGCTCCACCATGAAGTATTTTCCATACCTCCGAGCCCAAAAGTGGCAAGACGAAATTCCACGATGCAACCGCTTCAATCTCAGGAAAACTATGCACAATCTCTCATGGCACACCCACCTCAACAGATTGCTAAACCGTAGCTGGTGATAAAACCAAGACCTCCAAAGGCGAGAAGCCCACCGCAGATGACAAAGGATCAATAGGTCTAGTTGAAACCCCAGAATCCCTATATTGTTCCAACGCCGCCACCTCACCCCAAATATTCCCAGCTTTCCACACCTCTACATCCTCCAGGAGGTCAATGGTGTAGTCCACCATGTCACCGAACTCCATGGTAAAAAACCTTGTTAAAAAAACCTTACGAAGCACCACGGTGAAAATGATGGATGACGAACTGCCTAAAAATGACTGCCTTTGTTACAGGGACCCCCTGAACAGTAAAAACCACCACTATTAGACCACCGGCCCCTCTCGTGAGACAGAGAGATCCCTGGACACTATCAGGACTGTGCCTGCACCCCTCTATGATCACCTGCCGCTCCTCATGATGCAAACCCTAACTCCAGAGCTCCTCTCATAAATAGTTGAAGTCTTATGAAATAGAGAGAGCTAAATATTTTGCTTCTAACTGTGTATGAATGTTTTTATCCACATAGCAAAGACTAAAGCCTAGTTTACATGCATAGAGAAACTATATGTTTTTCTTACTTTTTCTTTATGAATGCAAAAGAAAATAGACTGTTGCTCTATACGCCACTAGCAGACCATAGGTTACCCATAAAATCGGATATAACCTCACTAGGAAGGGAGACTTGCAAAGGTAAACAAGCCAACCACTTTGGCATGGAGAGACTAAACAATAAGATTGAAACCAACAAGGGTCAAGAAGCTCCAAGGTTCAGTCTAGACTTGCAAACAAAGGTTGCTCAGCACCTTTCCCAACGAGGTCAAGCCAAAGAAGGAGGTGGGGGGAGGGGGGGGGGCGGCGGGAGCAACAAAACAAGCTTAAAGACTTGAAAAGGGATTACAAAATAGACAAAGAGAATCCAAAAGGGGTGACACTACTTCCCTGGGGTCATGCACAGAAAGAAGACCCACAAAGACCCTTCAGACAACCTTAAAACACCCAAAAAAGACCAAAAAATATGAAAAGTCACTTACATGGGTCATTCGCAAGTTTCCTTAGGGAAGGTTGCAAGTTTCATGCCAGAAAACACAGGTTGCAAGAAGGCAAGTCGTGAATTCCTTCAGAACGTGCAACTATGCAGTGTAACAGCTACGAATGGGTGGCATAAAGCTCAAAAAAGGTAAAAAACTACCCTAAATAGGTAGGGGAGGTGTCTAATAAAACTTAAAGGTTACTCCTAAGTTGTAAGAAAGACCTAAAACCTCAAATACACTAGAATAAAGACAAAGAAACCCCGAACAGACAAGGCCTCCCCAGTGGAGTCACCAATTCTGTTGTAGAGGAAAGTATTCCTATGGCTAGGGGTTAAGCGCCACCAACATACTAGGGTTTTAAGACTAATGTATATTTTTCTGCAAGCAAATGTAAGAAAGATTCAGATATAAGTAAGGTCCATACCTGATTCACTAAAGGTTGATCCAATATTTCTCTATCCCTTCCTCTAGCTCCTCAATCCAAGAGACTTGAAAAACAATTTCAACCTTCCTCAAAACAATTTGACTAAATATAAAGCAATGATAATCAAAGCAATATGAAACCCTAATTTGATTAACATTACTATTTGATCAGAAACAGAGATATGATTTACATCAGACAATGATTTGGGAAAGAGAAGGATGTCACATCTTTATTATCAAGTTGAAGAAGTACAAAGTTCACCTTCTCCTCTTGCTAGGCACCTCACGAAACCTTAATCTGGTTCTCCTGCTTCTCTTCTCCAAGAATCTTAGCCTCCAAGCTCCGCAACACGGGGATATAGCATCTAGGGAAAAGGTAGTGGGAATGAGAGTCCCAATTTCTACAGCAAAACACTGCAAATCCCAAGTCCCCTTCATGGACCTCTTTCCCTCTCTTATATACTTTTTTTCTAAAGAGTTAGGGTCGAATAGGGATCAGTTACAACTGCTGGATCGGTTCCGAAAGCACCCAAACCACCCCTAATTCGAGAATTATCATATTTTTATATTTTTTTGGCCACTTCAGGTGAAATTCGCAGTTTTAATGAAGCATACTCGCGAGTGCCAAGGAAAATTCGCGGGTTTTCTTAAGAAAACTCGAAAATGGGTAAAACAATCTCTTTTTAGGGTGCTTCCATGCATTTTCAAGGTTTGGTGTATTTTAGAATTTTTTTCCTTACTCAAATACCTTTCCAACGGTCTAGAGAAGAGGTCAAATAGAATTACGAAACCCTAGATTTGGCTCCTCCAATAAAAGGTGTTTTTTCAGTGACTGACAAGGATGTTTCATGAAGTGTCATCATGGAAGTGTTGACATGCGACGAAAACATGTGAAAGTGGCCACATGCAGAGATGTGTCATTTTAGGCTATAACAATTGTGGTAAATAAAAATTATGGAACTTTAAGGATGTGCATTGATTTTAGAGAATTAAATTAGAAGATGGTGAAGAATAGATATCCCATCCCAAGGATTGATGAGCTCATGGATGAGTTCCATGGAGCCAAGTTCTTCTCAAAGATTAACATTAGATCTGGTTATCATTAAATTCGAATGATGGAAGAAGACATACCAAAGACTGCTTTCAGATGCCACTATGGTCACTTTGATTTTGTTTCCATGCCCTTTGGCTTGACAAATGCACCTGCCACATTCCAATCATGCATGAACAATATCTTTCACATGCAACTTCATAAGTTTGTACTAGTTTTCTTTGATGACATTCTTATTTACAATAAAACTTGGAAGGAACATTTGCATCATCTAGAAGAGGTATTAAAAATTCGGCATGATCAATATTTGTTTGCTAAGCTATCAAAATGTGAGTTTGGTTTGACATATATCTTTTATTTTGGACACATCATTGGTCAAGATTGTGCGAAGGGGGATATGGAGAAAATAAGAGCCATTATAGAATGCTCTCGTCCCAAAAATATCACTCAACCGAGAGGATTCATTGGAATTTGCACCTATTATAGAAAGTTTGTGAAGGGGTTCTCCCAACTCACTTCACCTATCATTGATTTGACAAAGAAAGATGCTTTCCAATGGCATGAAGGGGCTGAAAAAGATTTCCAAAGAATGAAAGAGGTAATAAGCAATTGTCTTATTCTATCCTTGCCTGATTTTTCTAAACCGTTTGTCTTGGAATGTGATGCATCAAGGGGAGGCATTGGAGTAGTCCTAAAACAAGGACAACGCCCAATATATTTTGAGAGTAGGAAGATACAAAAACATGAGAATCTTTACTCCATTTATGATAAATAAATGTTATCCATCATGCATGATTCGATCAAGTTTAGACAATATTTGGTGGGAAACAAATTTGTGGTCAAAACTGACCATAACAGTTAAGGAACTTCCTCTCTCAAAAGGATATATATGAAAGGTAGCAAAGGTGGGTGAGTAAGATTCAAGCATTTGGATTTTATATTGAATATGTGAAGGGAAAAAATAACATGGTAGTTGATGCCTTATCTAGAAGACCTTCTATTTCTCTAATGGATGTAGCGGAAAATTGGAAAGCCACATTAGAAGTAGAGTATGCCAAGGATAAGTTTTCTTGTGAAGTTTTTGATGGGACTAACCATGATGATAGGTATAAGGTGTTGGAAGGAATCATCTACCACAAAGATATAATCTATTTAGTCCCTATATCGAGTTTGAAGGAGAAATTTTTAAAGAAAGCTCATGATTCTCCTATAGAATGTCACTCCGGTTTCTTTAAAACATATCGAATGCTGAGGGAAAGATTCAAATGGAAAGGATTGAATGTTGATGTTATGAAGTATGTTAATGAATTCCCCACATGTCAACAAAATAAATTGGAGTGCACTCATCCAAATGGCCTCTTACACCCCTTGCCTATTCCAGAACAAAAATGGGAGAGCATTTCCATGGACTTCATCACTGGTTTGCCCAAGGTATTTGGTAAGGATTGCATATTTGTGGTGGTGGATAGGCTCGCTAAATTTGCTCATTTCTTTGCAGCTACTACCACTTTCACTACTGCACAAGTGGTTGAACTATTTTTTAAAGAAGTTTTCAAATTGCATGGGCTTCCTAAGAGCATTGTTAGTGACAAAGATAGCATATTTTTTAGTGCATGTTGGCAAGAATCTTCAAAATGGCGGGGACAAATTTCACACCTAGCATAAGATATCATCCACAAACTAATGGCCAAATAGAGAGGGTGAATCAATGGTTAGAAGACTACTTGAGGAACTATGTTAGTGGGCAAAAAAAAAACATGGATAAAATGGTTGCATTTGGGTGAGTTTTGTTACAATACTACTGCTCATTTGTCCATTGGCATGTCTCCTTTCAAAGAACTTTATGGTTATGATGTATCCACTTTTATTGACCACATTTTTGGTGATAGTAGAGCTCCAAAGGCTAAGTATTGGATTGAAGAAAGTCAAGAAATTTTGAAGGTTTTGAAAGATAACTAGAAGGTTGCCCAAAATCAGCAAAAACAATATGCAGACCAACATAGAGTGAAGAGACATTTACAAGTGAATGACTTGGTGTATTTGAGGCGGCATCCCTACAAACAAACCACCATAAAGGGTAAAGGTTCAGAAAAACTCAAACCAAGGTTCTATGGTCCCTACAAAGTGATTCGAAAGGTTGAAGAAGTGGCCTATGAATTGGAGGTTCCCATGGGAAGTAAAATTCATAATGTATTTCATGTTTCATGTCTAAAGAAGGTTATATGTCAACATAATTCAGTTTTAGATACTTTACCTCCTTTGGATGATGAAAGAAAAATTGTTCTCGTTCTAGACAAATTCTTGAGAACAAGGGAGAGAAGGTTAAGAAGCAGAACAATAAAAGAATACTTGGTGCAATGGAAGGATTTGCCTAGTGAGGAATCCACTTGGGAAGATGAACAAATTTTCTGGTATAGAGTGTGTAAGATACAACACGCTCCCCACTAGTTGTCTGTACAGAGTGTTGTCAACCAATGGAGTGTCCCTAGTATCCTCAAGTTTGACCCCAGATAGGAAAGGAGTCTGTGCAGACTTGCAGTCTGTCATATGGAATCTCTCAAGGAGATCTCAATCATACTTGGCCTGAGATAGTTTGATCCTTGAGACATCGTGGCTTATTTCAAGAGCAAGGAAGAAATGTAATGGATCCATGTCCGTCATAAAAAACCTATCATGCAGAATCCTCTTGACTGCAGCAAGTGCTGAAGTCAAGTTGCTAGTGATAACAAATCATCCCAATATAAAACTAGTAGCAGAAGTGAGTCAACTATCCTAAGCATGTATACATTCGTATATGACTTACATCGTACAAAGTTTTGGGACAATAGGTAGGAGTCCATCTTGGCATACCATGCTCTCGAGGCTTGCTTAAGGCTGTAGAGAGACTTCTTCAGTCTGCAATGCCATGTAGATGCTCCATGTATATCTTGTCGGAGAGATCACCGTGAAGAAATGCATTCTTCACATTCATCTGATGGACTTCCCACCTCCTGGATTCAGCAATGGCAAGTGCCAATCGAATGGAATCCATCTTTGCTACTGGAGCAAAGGTCTCATCATAGTCTAACCCATGAACCTACTGAAAACCTTTGGCAACTAGCTTGGATTTGTATATGTTGATCTATCCATCTGCTGCCTTCTTGGTCCTATAGACCCATCTACATCTGACAAGCTTCCTATTTGAAGGAAGTGGCACCAGATCCCAAGTCTGGTTCTTGAGGAGAGAGTTGTACTCATCATGCATAGTAGCTTTCCAGAGGGGATTCCCTGTAGCCTCTACATAGGCCTGCAGGTCTGAAGATAGAACCATGTAACAATGCATGGGAATCACAGGTTTGGTAGCTGTGAGTGCATGAGAAGGCTCCTCAAGCTGGGACTGCATCCTCGGACCCACTAGATCCCCCACAAGGTCACCTGCATCCTATGGGGTTGTTTGTGCATATATCTCTCTTAAACTCCTCGTTCTCTCAGGGGAGAAAGGATGTGGATCAACGTATTCATGATCATGTTCTCTGTCAGATTCAGAACTCAAATCTGAATCATGATCTGAATAGTGGACTCATCCTCACAGATGCTTGGTGCAGGTAGAGGAACAAAGGTCTCTGCATGTGACTCTAATGGTGCATGCAAGGGGATTACCTCAAACTGGACACTTTGCTCAATAAAGAGCTTGTCTATTGAGGGATCAATCAACATGTAACCCTTCACATCATTGGGATATCCCATGAAGATGCATGTAGTGCTCTGAGGATCTAATGCTTTCCTCTTTTCAGAGGGTATGCGGGTCCATGCACGTGATCCAAATATTTGGAAGTGGGTGACTTCAGGTTTGCAACCGCTCCATGCCTCAAAAGGAGTCATGTCCTTGACAGATCTATGAGGAGATCTGTTGTGTATATAGTTGGCATAGTTAAGTGCCCCAACCCATAGTTTAGAAGGAAGAGACCTTGCATGCAACATGCAAGAGGGAATCTCTTTGAGGGATATGTTCTTCCGCTCAGCCGCTCCGTTTTGCTGTGGAGTGTATGGTATTGTATGTTGCAACTATATACCTTCCTCATAACAAAGATGTTGAACATTCATGTTCACATATTCCCCCCCATTTTCTGTGTGGAGGATTTTGATCTTTCTCATGGATTGATTCTCTGCAAGTGCTTTGAAGTCTTTGAGATGCTCAAAAACTTTGGATTTCTTCTTGAGAAAATATGCCCAAGTATATCGTGAGAAATCATCAATAAATGTAAGAACATACCTCGCCTTGTTGATGGACAGATGAGGAAAGGGTCCCATCAGATCACTATGGATGAGATCCAAGGGAGAGGAGGCCCTCTAAGCCTTCCCTTTTTCAAACTTCTCTTGAGGATGTTTGCCAAGAACACATCCTTGACAAACTCCTTTGGAAAAATGAATGTTGGGCAAGCCAATGACCATTCCCTGCTTGTAGAGTTGTTGCATGTATCTGAAATTAACATGACCAAATCTTCGTGCCATAACCCACTACAATAATCAACATGCGTAAGTAATAAGGCATAATCTGGTTCAATGAATTCAGAAAAGGTGTAAAGCCTAGATATGTGATTTACCTCACCAGTGGCAACTTTAGAGTTGCTTTCTATGTCGAAGATATTCATAACATCAGGAGTGAATTCAACTCTCTTTTTGGTGCCAGAATGTGTAATCTGATAGATAGAGAGAAGATTCACCGAGAGTTTTGGAACATGTAGCACATCCTCAAAGTTACCATGATTGAGTTCAATTCTTCCCTTGTCAATGATCTCAACAGGAGAATCATCCCCCATGAGTATAGGAGGACCTTTGCATGCATCCAATGAAGAGAAGGATTCCTTAGTGGCATCCGATGTTGTGAGATGCGCCTGAATCTACAATCCATGCATAGGGAGATGAATTAATGGCAATAAAAGCATGGCTAGAGTTACCTTTCCCGGGAGCATGGTCTTTAGGCTTCTTCTTGGCGCCCTCTGGAATGTGATCCCCAAGGTTGTGCTTCTGAAGTATCTGGGCCATCTGATCTACCTGCTTCTTCATGCATGAGGATTCTGGATGGAATCATCTCTGAGAGTATGTGCATTTCTCCCATTTCTTCCCTTTTTCACCATTAGATCCGGATGAATCATTGAAGGGTTTGGTATTCCCATCCTTCTTTGGATTTGCATGTGCATTTCCTTTGTCTTTGGATTTAGATCTCTGTTTTGGGTTATGACTACCATCATGCATAGCAAGAGCATGTGCCTTGGAGCCCTTGATTTTTCCCATACTGATGAGCTCGTCTTGTTCCTAAGACAAAGATTCAATAAAAGCATCAAGAGTGGGCATGGTCCAGTTCTTACCAGAGGTGAGGCCTCACTGAATGAAACGTGGAGACAAATACAACGTATTCTTGTCCAAGTTTGGAGAGGATAGATAGAACCATTTGTTTTTCCTCCTTAGATTTATCAACCTCGCAACCCTTGAGTTGCAGCAACAAATCCTTGTATCTTGTGAAGAAATCTTGTATATTGTTGAAGCTTATTGGATCCAAAGAGAGAAGCTCCACTTCAAGCATGTGGCCTTTCATCTCATCTTGCTTGCCAACGAGTCCTTTCATGGTGGTGCAAACTTCATTGGGAGTTTTGCAAGAAGGAATATGGAAAAGTAGCTCAGGGGAGATGTTCATGCAGAGGGCTCCGTAGTCCTCATCCATCCGATTGGGGTATTTGGACTTTTCTATGGTTGTTGTAGGCTCAACCTCCGTGGCCATAGCAATCCTATACAATCCTTTGCTTCGAAGAAAGATCTCCATCTTTGCTTCCCATGCAAAGTAATTGTATGGTGTGAGAATAGCTTCCTTTGGAAACTCCATTCTTTCAATGATTTTCAATCTTTTGTACCTGTAAATAAAAAATACTAGTGCGCCTTTGTCCTAGCTGCGGATCTCTGATACCATGTAGATGAGTGTTGAACACCTACACAGAAAGATCTAGCTAACAAGAGAGAACACAAAGCTTGCAAAACAGACAAATAATGAAAAACAAAGAGAAGGAATGAATAACACTGATATGTGAGAAAAATTACAATACATAACAGCTATCTTGATTAGCAGAAATGAGGAAACATGCCATAGTGGTGGTCTAAAGAGATCTAATGCATGTCGTCACTTACAGAGTGAACCGCCACCAAGGCTGTCAATTACCATGCCATAGTGGTGGTCTAAAGAGATCAGATGCATTTCGTCATTACAGAGTGCACTGACACCAATGTTGTCAGTTACAGAGGTAACTGAGCCTGCATGGGTCTCCAACATAAACAAGGGGACTATTTTCAACCTTTTTCAGGTTGGTTTTTGCAAGTTTGAGTGGATAAATTTTCGCTAAATTTTCAAAACCCTGTTATTAATTTTTCATGGCAATTAACGATTAATATGCACCTATGAAGCATTTAATGCGCCTAGGAAATGCATATAGAGAATAGAATATGAGGGCTTCTCATGCATCCAACCAACTTATATTATCTATATGCATCCACAGGGCACATTAATGGTCCATATAACATCATTATAGTGTAATTTTGAGAAAGGCTATAAGATATCATAGTCCTCTCATCTGCAGTTCAAGTGGGGCACTAAGATCCAACTTTAAGTTTCCATACATTCAAGTATACCTATCTTTTTGGTTCGTGATAAGTCATCGAACCTCTAATCTGATTCATTGAATATTAGCAGACAATTGCTCTATCAGTAGAAAAGACCACGAATCTTAAGCATGATTCCCAGAGTTTGGAAGCCCTAGAGTTTGCAATCAATGTTAAAGCAGAGAGGGTAGCGATTGGGATAAAAGCAGAGACGAGGGCAACTCGGAGTGGAGCGTTTAAAATTTTTAATGAAAACCAGAGTCTTCGATCTTATAAACCATCGGCCAGCTGCATGGTAATGCGGCCAATGGCAGCTTTCGGAAATAGATGTGTAATGCATTTATGTCGAACCTAATTTTCTCGATATCTAGATCACACCATTTTTTCTCTATATAGGGATGGCAGGCATAACCCATTTTACTACAACTGCAATGGATATCCAACATCCTACAGTTCAGGCGATGACATTAACAGTGGCCATTGTTTTCATCACCGTTTTCGTCTTGAGACGGAGGCGCTCCTCTGTTATTCACAGTTTGCGAAACAAGCACGTCCTGATAACAGGGGGATCAAGCGGTATTGGCCTTGAAATTGCGAAGGAAGCTGTTGCACAGGGCTCCTACGTCACTTTAGTAGCAAGAAATCTCTCTAAGCTTCACAAGGCATTTGAAGAAATCCTGAAAGAAGAACGATGTGGTCAGGAGAGGATCAATATCAAGGTAAACACAGAAAGATGCACAAACCACCTCATTGGATAGAGAATATATACCCTGCATGGAATGAGCTTCATTGCTCAGTATGTATCTTTATGCATAAACCTAGGTTTAGTAAAATTTCTAGAGGTTTGCATTGGAAATTTTTTATTCTGATCCATGGTTACTAAATTGTTCAGTGAACCATTCAGGGTTAGGGTTAAGATAGATCCACAGCAAGCAAGTTACAGACTCATGAGTAGGTTTTAGTTGACATAGAAGTAGGCTAAGTTTTCGCCATGGTTAAAGGGTTCAGGTATTTTTGGTATTTGTTACTTTCTTTACAGGCTGCAGATATAAGTGACTACGAAGCCATTTCTGCTGCAATACATGAATCCTCTGAATGGAGGCCAATTGATGTTCTTGTATGCAACGCTGGGGTTACTCGTATTTCTTATCTGGATCAGCTCCCCATTGACAAAATCGCTTCCACAGTTCAAACAAACATAACTGGAACTCTCTATACATTGCGTGCGGCTCTTCCATTGATGAAGCAGAGGAGCAGTCGCCACTGTCGTTTGGCTCTTGTATTCATGGGCTCGCTTGCTTCTTTGGTAAAAGTTCATAACTCTGTTTAAAAAATGTGGACTGTTAGAAGATTCTTGTGTTTTCTAGGCTTTAGCCATAGATATTCATGCTGTTCTGGTTTGTGTAGTATCCTTTGTATGGCAGTGGGCTTTACACAACTACTAAATATGCTCTGAGAGGGCTCGCAGAAACTCTAAGGCTTGAACTCTTGCCTTACAACATTGGAGTCACCCTAGTTTGCCCCGGGTTTGTAGAGACTCCCATGTTAAAGGAAATTGAAGGTGAGTAGCAGATAGTTATATAAGAAATTCATCAATCCTATGAAGAAACAGCCCAACACAATAATTTTACTATAATCGATTTTTATCAAGCATCAGGAACAAGAAACCCAATGTGGGTTTTGTGTTGCCTGTATTCTTATGCAAATGATGTTTGGCTTTGCAGATAGCACAGCCGATAATATAGAGTTTTGTAAGATCAGAAGTAAGACCAGTTTCTATAAGAGAAGTAGAGCAGAGGTTCCCAGGGATGTTGCAAAGGCTACTCTAAGGTCTGCTAAACAAGGCAGATTTTTGGCAGCAACTGGCATTAAGGGTTTTATGCTGTCCATCTTATCTCCTGGGCTCTTGCCTGCTGATTCTCTTGGAAGAGCTCTGACTGAATTATTTCTGTTTGTTCCAGTCCGGGTTATTAGTTATATCGTCTCTGCATATATCTATGCTGTTATCTGGTTGAACCATACTAGTCAATGAATGAAATGAGGACAACAGCAATGACAATGTCATATTCTAAGTAATGCAGAAAACTTTTCTTATATAATTCTATATATTCATTCAAGATTTCATTTTATTATAACATTTCTGGTTTTCAATGTAATCAATATTAAATCATCAAGAAAAGAATATGAAGCAAATAAAAATGTAAAAATAACTGATCCAAAAGACTCACAAATTTGTTTCATTAATCAATAATACAAATGTTACACATATAACACATAATGCATAACTGACCTATAGAATAAAATAAATAAAATAACTGATTTAAACTAGAGTTTTCAACAAAGTTTTTAACGATCACCGTACATAACGTTAATGTGATCAAGCTGACACTAACAGATAAGCCAATTGAAAAGATACATTAATAACTCGGATTGAGAAGCCATGTTTGGTGGATGGAATTGATGATTTCAACGGCTCTCTTTAATATTTCCTTCAATGACTTGTTTGCAGACTGATAGCGCTAGTGTACACTGGAATGTATAATTCTAAATATATATCAATTAATGCTCATTTGCAACCTTTAGTGGGTGGTTATTATTTCCTTAGGTAGTTATTATTTCTTTCTTTAAACCAACATATTAATATTATTTAAGTTAATTGTATAAAAACCAACAGCTTAAAAAAAATGACTTATACAAAAATATTTATATATTTATAATTATAGTCTTGTTTTGACAGATCTTAGTTTTTGTTGAAATCTTCATAATTTATTGTTATAGTTTTGAAACTAACTAACTTAGGGTGTGATCTTATAAAGAATCAAGGATAAGAGAAAACTAGGATGCTACCAGGAGTAAATCAACCCTAATCTAAAACATTAAATATATATCTTTACTTTAATTACAGCATATATCACTAAGATTGTTTCAAAGACACTCAAAACTACTTAAAACTAGGTTAGCTCAAAGATCCAAATGTTCAAAGATCCAAATGTTGGCTAAATCATTCTAGATTCAAAAAAGAGATCATTTTGTAAAATAATGATACTGTGTGATCTTATAAAGAATCAAGGATAAGAGAAAACTAGGATGTTACAAAGAGTAAATCAACCCTAATCTAAAACATCAAATATATATCTTTACTTTAATTACAGCATATATTTCTAAAATATAACAAACTCTCATGAGCATCTTTGACAGATTGTCATGTTTGTGAGTTAAAAACACTTTATTAAAATGGATTGATTTTTCTAACCCTTTAATTTCATCAAAATTATACAAACTATGATTAGTTAAAAATTATTCTTTTAATTTTTTTGGAAAATATAAATAAAATTCTAAAAAAGACAATTATTTTTTTGATTTTTTAAAGCTCTAATAAAAATAATAAAAATAAAATTGATTTAAATGATCATTAATAATTATGATAATCATTGATATGTTATTGTTATTTACATTGATTTTTCTAACCTAACCAAAGTTTAAAAAAAAAGTGTTTGAAACAATAAATTTTTTTACACATTGTGGAAAACCATAAACAAAATTAGTGTTTGAAACAATAAATTGTCATACATTGTGGAAAACAATACTTTTCCCAATTTTATTTGAAAAAAAAAATTCTCTGAGAAGAATGTTCTTTGGGTTAATTTAATTAAATTTACTAAGTTTCAACTCCAAACCTAAAGTCAAGGTGGCATTCAATCCTTGAAAGGAGGCTTGTTATAGAGTAAATCCATCATAAACAACAAATCAATACTCCAATTCTAAACCAAGCTATGAGGGCTAGGCACACTCTCTTATGCGGTGTAAGTCGTTCATAGTGGTAAAGGTTCCTCTTGCAGTGGTGTTTGAGAAAGGAAAAGAAAAATGTGAAAGTTTGTTGAGGAGTTATAGTGAGGTTGTAATGATTCTTGAATAATAATAGTTGGTTAATTTATTATTAGTTTTATGTTGAAATGAATTGTTAGCTTTGTTATTTTTATTTATTGAATGTTTAGATTCGAGGTATGGATTAAGGTTTTGACTAATTGTTATGCTACTAAGTAGTAGTTGTTGTTCAGGATAAAACACCCTTGTAACCTAGGGTTTGGGGTTACCAACTTACTACTAACTTGCAGACAATTAGCTTTACCACAGAATGGAAAGACAATAGGAAGAAAGTCTTGACTTACCCGATTACCGACGGTTGATCTAAGCTTGATCTTCTCCTGCTCATCTTCTCTCTAAAGCTTCCAGGGATGCACCTCTTCACCTGCAAAGAGCAAATCCTTCAAGTAATATCTCATGCATACATATATTAGAGGTTAGATGAACAATATAATAAACATATAAGCAAATATATTCATTAACCAAAATACATGAAATAGACTCAACACAAGATTGGAAGAATAATTCTCTTTATTAACAATCGATGAATGAGATAAGAGTACAACCATCTTCTGAGACAATGACTCCTCTGCAACCAAAGGACTCTGAGTTCTGCTACTCCAAGATTCTGAAGATATACCACCAGCATAACTTTGCTCTCCAAAAAATGATTGATTAGTCCCCATCCCAAGGCCTCTATTTATACTTTGGGAAATAGAGTAGTTTCAAAGGTTGGGATGGTTGAGATAGTTGGGATAGTTATGTATTAGGGCCCAACTAATCTCACCTAATCTCGTTTTATATTTTTTAAAATCGAAACAAGGTGTACGCGACTATTAATATAGGCAATCCGCATTTGACACGCGAGTTGCTCGAAGGAAACCCGCGTACACAAGTGTATGCGGGTTGCAATGCAAATACTCGCGTATGGTACGCGGGTTGAAATGCAAATAGTCGCGTATGCAACTCAACACTTACAAAAAATATATATATAGCTGGTTTGAGGGTAATGCGTTCCAGGTCATGCCCATCTATAGTGTTTTGGCCTCTTCAATCCTAATTTGTCCTTTTGTGTACCAACATGAAGAATTTCGACACTCGGACAGAGAAGTGCCATTTGGTCAGATAACAATAGTAGGTAATGAGCATTGAAGAGCCACATATAATGAGTGTTAAGCTATAGATAATGAATGTTGAGTGGAAACTTTTGGTCTATTAATTGTTGGTGGTTTCTAGTATGTATAATTAGAAAACCATTTATCCATATAAATATTTTATAGTTTTGTTGTGCCTATTTATTGCGTGTTTGGGAAAAATGTGGAGTAAGTTTTAACTCACTATTAAGTTGTAGAAATTTCTCTAAAACCTTTTTGCTATTGAATACTCATGTCAAGACTTGAGAGCATAAAGACTTTCAATGTATTGTAATCATGTGTTAGTTGTTGAATGATACATTGTCTGCTTTGGAGTGTGAGGTTTTTCTTTATGAAGGGTTTTCCTCAAAAAATTGTGTTATATAATGGTTATATGGTTTTGCATTGTTTATTACTACAATTGTATTTACTTATTTTTATGCACATTCTTTTCTCATTGATCATTGGAGAAGTCTAGTTTTCACTTCTACTTCCTTTCAATTGATCCAACTCTCATGTAAGGTGTTAGGGAGAGGTTTTTTTTTATATCTCATCTTAGTTTGAGTGGGATATTGTGATAATGAAATTTTGTTGGAGGAATGGAAAGCACATTTGTATTATAAATGAAGAAGTTTATTGTCACTAAATCCAAGTTGTGGAACCTCGATATAGAGGATAGAGGATTTGCTCATAGATAAAAATATATGGGTTATAGTATCTTGAATCAAGCCAACTCATATGAAAGAGTTGTGGAACCTTGATATAAAGGATTTGCTCGTAGATAAAGATATATGGGTTGTAGTATCTTGAATCAAACCAATTGGTATGAAAGATGAAGAGCATGAAGCTTTGGAGAGAAAGGTAGGAAGCCTTATCAAAGTCTATTTAGACAATTTAGTTATTGAATTTTTAGACAAAAAATATGAAACAACTCTTTACAAAAATTTAGGAGATTTGTACTAGGCAAAATCCCTTGTTAATAAACCTTTTTTATTGAACAAAAATGTTGGCCTTAAGAATGGCTAGATGGTGGTTGTATAACTAAGCATCTAAATGCTTTTAATGCTATGTTGAAATAGTTGATCTTTATTGGAGTTAAAATGGATGAGGAGGATCGTTGTACGAGACTTTTGTATTATTTTTAGATTCATGGTGGAACCAAGGAAAATGATGACAAGAGTGAAAATGATAGATCTAAATATTGACGAAGAGTAAGTCTCTTGGAAAGTCCAAGAAAAAAATGTTGGAACTACTTTGTCAGTTTCTGTATCCAACCTATAACTTATTTACTTTGCGAATATTTTTCTTTGGCATAGACTAGCCACTTTATGGCATATTCACTTGTTAATAAAACAGTGGAACTATATGTTTTTATACAATTATATATATATATAAACAAAATAATTTGCATAGGGAAACAAAGTAAAATTTAGACACAAAAACTAAACTCAAGTTTGTGACCATTACTTGACATAAAAGTGGAAATCACACATTACTTAATCAACATTTAAAATAAATACACTTACCTACCAAACTCTATTTTCAAGTTGTTATATCATATGTTTCAAATCTGAAATATATTTGCCACTCTGGAGTGGATGTTGTCAACATAAAATTACAAAAATAAAAATAAATAATAGAAAATACATGTACTAAAAAATAAATTTAACAAAATAATAAGAACATGTGGATTGGATGTCCACTATAACACACATCACAAATGTATAACATATTGGTTTAGAAGGAATCATTCAACCACGAACAAGCTCGTTACACTTAAGATCATTGCAGAAGAATGTCGTAATAAGAAGTCTGGCCTATTTTGTTGCTTTGTGGATTTTATAAAAGCTTTTGATATAGTGCCTAGAAATAAACTCTCAAATAGGATAGAAGAGCTTAAGGTTCCTTCTGAGTTGAGAGATTCCACGATAAGGTTATACGAAAAAGTCATTGCCAAGTTTAAGAATAATTAGGGTGGACAACAAATATAAATTGTAATATTGGAGTTAAACAAGGTTTCCCCCTCTCCCCTACCCTTTTTGGCATTTACATTAATAAGCTAGAAAAGTGTTTAGAAGAAGCAGGTTGCATTGGTGCAATCTTAGCAGGATAGTTATCATCCTCCTACTTTATGCTGATGATATTGTTCTTATGGCAAGGTGTCCTTTTGATCTTGATAAGCAATTAATAATTCTTTCCTAAAGATTTTTTCTCTAACACGGGTATGATTGTTAACACCCACAAGACAAAAATCATGATTATAAAATCTATGAAAGACACCTATGCAAATTTTATTTATGATAATAGAAATCTAGAGTAAGTGACTTCTTACAAGTATCTTGGAATTGATATTCATCACAAGCTCAACTAGAACTATAGCAATGATAAAAGGATTAATGGAGGGTTGAAATCTTATTTTGGTCTTGAAAATAACTGTAAATCAACCAATCTTGTCATGTGGGATAAAAAGAAGTTCCTCTTTGAAACTCTTGTCTTCCCTGTTATCTTCTATGGTTGTGAAGTGTGGGGGTGTAGCATTTCTATAGAATCTTGAGGAAGATTGAGCAATTCCAGAAGCAATTTATAACTTATAACCTCAAAATTAAAAACATTACGCCTTATCCTATTCTCCTCATAGAAGTGGGTCTTTCCCCCTTCGAGAGCATGGTTATGACCAGGTACTTGATGTATAAGCATAAGATAAATAACATGGGAAACGAGAGACTACCTAAAATTGCTTTAAACTCAAGTCAAAATCAACTACACCTCAAGCGATGTTGGTGTAAAGATACCATTGCTTGGTTCAACCATTGGGGCATTGATGAAAACGACATTTTGCAGAACATTGATAATGTCAAAAATATTATTACTTCTAAGTTTAAAGAGAAAATCCTGGTGTGAGGAAAACTTAGCGGTTAATAGAAAATTAAGATTCTATGAGGTCATTAATCCTAACTTGGAAGATCAGAAGTATCTCTCAGTAGTAACTAGCTCACGAAAGGAAATTAATATAGCCAATATTAGAATTCTCATGAACTCCATAGCGAATCAAGGCATTGGCCTATTCCTAAAACTCCATGGGTGGAAAGGGTTTTCCATCTATGTGATTCTAGGAGCATTCACTTTCTCTTAGAGTGGCTTACTTACACCCACATTAGATCCGAGTTTCATAGTATTTGCTACAATACAAACCTTTATAACCTCATAACTTCCCAAAACTACAGTGAGCTTGGCAAGCTTCTTGGAAAGATTTTAAATCATAGGAACAAGATTTTAAAGTAAACCAAGTATTATCCTTCTTAAGGTTTGATAAACCAAAGTTGGTATCACTGGACATTAATCATCATCATCAATAATTGTTTGGTGGCTATAATTTTGACTATTTTCCTAAAATCCAAGTGGAAATTTTAGAATCCATTTTACAATAAAAATGAAATTTGAATAAGGGAGGGACACCACTAGTGGTGCACCCTCTTAATGCCATCATGGTTTCCAAGTGTGCGTTAATTTGGTGTATGACACATGCTAGTTGAAAATTTTTCCATGTGTTGGTGATTGGCCATTTAATTTGAACCCTTGCCGCGCCGTTTTTCTTGTCGATTTCATGTTGTATGTGGAAAACGTTTCTGCGTAGTGTGTTTTTCTTTGGGCCCGATGGGTGGTTGTGTGCTCCCCATAGAAGTGGAGACCCATCGACCCTATGCACATTTTCTTAGAGCTCGAATGTGGTCTACCACTACTGTCTATGTGGTGCAACCTCATGTAAGTTGTTGGTTGATTGGTGCAATGGATGAAATCGTGTGGTTTGTATTGTTGGTTGAGTGGTTTGTTGTGATGTGTTTTCTTTATGTTGTTCTGGTTCGATCTTTGTCTTGTGATGGTCGATGTTTAGATGGCATTTGAACTAGGTAGTGTTGTAATACATCACTTTTTTTAGGTTCTGTAAGCCTCCATATTTTTCTTATAATCTAATTTTGCAATGGTTCTTGTAGGTAGTGAGAGGAGTGACATGGGTGGTGGAGCTTGTTACATTCTTGGGTTCCTACTTGATTGGTTGTGGATATCCTTGAGGTTTTTGTGCTTTCTATTTTTTCGGAGGAGAATGCTCATTTTTGTATTAAGTTTCCTATCCTACCAACTAAGGAGCCTCTATGTTGATCTACACGTCAAATTTTGGTTGGAAAGTTGTATGAATTATACTAGTTTATCAATATGGATTTTGTATGAATGTGTGTTATGCTGGGTGATGAGCCTCTGTGCTTATCAAAACATTTTTTGGTTGGAAATTTGTAAGAAATTTTATGTTTTGTAGCTTTGCTTATGGATTTGGATAAAATTTTGACCCTAATGATACTTAGTTTGTAAGATTTGGACCCTAATTTGGCTAATAATGAGTAATAATTGGACCCTAATGACCCTAATTCTAGTTGGTAATTTGTCTAAAATTCTACGTTTCACCCCTACTTTTGTTGTTGAATGACCCTAATGCGTTGGTTGTAGAGGAACATTGATGCAGGAGCATCAAGTCAAAGTCCTTTGCTTTTTTTATTGAGCAGGAAATGCTATTTTTTTGCTTCAATGAATCATTTATACAGAGATAGGGTTAGTTGTCGATTCTTGTAATCTGTTTTATAGATATGATTAGTTTGAATGTAATAATGGCAATTTTCCACTTATATCCTCGAATATTGCAAGAGGTTGCTCGAGGATAGGTTAGTTGTAGATTTACTTTCTCAAGAGTTCAGATCCTCCTTGTTTGGATTTGACAAGTTTGATGGAGTTCTATATTAAGTATCAAATGTAATAATCAGAGATATGAGTGGGTGTGTATGAGAGTGTGTGTGGCAATGGTTAATGGTTAATGAAATAAAGAACAAAATAATACCCTCTACGTGAATATTTGTAAATTATTTGTCTTCTTTTCAATAACCATAAGCATGTTTAAATTCTCTCTGTCTATAAATCTTCAATATTGATAGAAATGTTTAGAGAATTCATGAAGGCGGAGATGTATTCATGCGAATGTAACATGAAGGAAATTTATCATTTCACGAATCAATTCGACTTTAATAGTTTAAGTTAAAAACCTGCGAATTAGACAGGTCTACTGTAAGGATAAAACCTTACATGTTTTGTTCGAGTACACAGGGTACTCCCAAAAGACCGAACACCAAGAGCAACCACTCACACAAATAGATCACAGATCAATACACCAATGTTTGTCACGTGGTTAAAATCCTCGAGAGGGAAATAGTCCACGGCCCCAGCCAAATAGATACTTGGAGAAATTAATTATGCAAAAGAAAGAAAGTTACATGAGCTTCTCATAATCGATCAACTAGCCAAGGACCCTCCATGCTCTTTAAATATAGATCATGGACCAATCGAGTGTTAAGCCACAGATCAATGGTAGGTATGATCTAAGAGAAGTTGAACCGTCGGATCACTTTATGTCTAGAACATATTGTGACTGTCGAATTATAATATTTACAAATGCATACTAAAGAAACACACTTTACCTAATGGATATATTACACAAGTTGATCTTAACTAACTCCTAAGTGTCTAAATATCCTAACATCCCTCCTTAAGAAAAACTTGGGATAGGATTGAAGGATTTACAAAAGTGACACTATTAGGAGAAGGAAGGAGGCATTAGAGCCTATCCCCCCTTAAGGACACATTCCTGAACTCCTAACATAGATTGAAGTTTAGAAAACTTTGCTTCTGTAAGAGACTTGGTGAAGATGTTTGCAACTTGATCATCTGTAGGGCAATAGAGCATTTCAAGAACACGATCATGAACGAGTTTTATGATGAAGTGCATGTGTAGCTCAATGTGTTTGTTGCGTTGATGTAGAAATGGATCTTTGCCAAGCTTGATGGCACTTTGATTGTCGCACCAAAGTGGAGTAGGTTGTTGTTGCTTGAATCCAAACTTTGAAAGGATCTGTCGAAGCCATAAATATTCTTGACTAGCATTAACTCGGGCTTGATATTATGCTTCCGTTGAAGAAAGAGCAAGAGCTTGTTGTTTCTTACAATCCCAAGTGACAGGTCCAGATCCCAGACTGAAAACATAACCTGTAGTAGACTTTCGATCATCAAGATCGCCAGCCCAATCTGAATTAGTGAAACTAACCAACAAAGCTTTCCCTCCTGTACTGTAATGAATCCCAAACTGAATTGTACCTCGAATATATCGAAGTATTCTTTTTCTTGCTTTCTAGTGACTTTCATGAGGTGTTTGCATATAACGTGCAACATGACCAACGGAAAAGGAAAGGTCAGAACGAGAATGAGTCAAGTATAAGATACTACCAACAAGCTAACGATACAAGGTGGCATCTACTTCAGGGGAAGTACAAGTGGCAGAAAGTTTGACTCCAGACTGGAAGGGAGAAGGGGCTGGTTTACAATCTTCCATGTGAAAGCGACGAAGAAGGTCACAAGCATACTTAGATTGGGAAAGAAATATTCCTTCTTTGGTTTGCAAGACTTGGAGACCAAGAAAATAATGCAAATGTCCTAAGTCTAACATTTCAAAATTTTGCTTAAGACCAGATTTCACATTGGTTAAAAGTTTAGGGTCACTACCAGTAAGGATAAGGTCATCAACATAAAGAACAAGTATGATGAGATGGTTTCCTACTTTCTTGGTATAGAAATTGGGGTTAGAATGACATCAAGAAAAACCAGTGTCAAGGAGATAGCTATCCATTTTGGCATACCAAGCTCTAGGAGCTTGCTTAAGGCCATATAAGGATTTCTTAAGGCAACAGACAAGGCTAGAGTTGTTCTGAACATATCCAGGAGATTGTTCCTTGTAAATTTCCTCCTGTAAATCACCATGTAAGAAGGTAGACTTGACATCCATTTGATGGACTTCCAAGTTATGTAAGGCTGCAAGGGAAAGAACAAGGTGGATGGAGTTCATTTTTGTGACAAGGGCAGAGGTTTAATTGTATTCAATCCCTTCAACTTGGGAAAAACCTTTGGCAACTAACCTTGCCTTAATTATTTCAACATTTCCATCTGATGCATACTTAGTTTTGTAGATCCATTTACATCTGACAAGTTTTCTTCCTTTTGGAAGAGGAACAAGATCCCAAGTATCGTTCGCCATTAAGGAACGATATTCTTCATCCATAGCTGTATCCCAATCTGTATTTCCTGAAGCTTCTGCAAACGTTTCTGGATCATGATTCTCAGAAACTTGAGCCAAAAGAGAAGAGGCTCATTTAAACTGAGAATGTGTTCGATGTTGATCTCTAGGATCATCGGCAAGATCACTAGCTGCTTCACATGTTGAATGGACCCATCGAGGAAGCATTGGTGCTGGTGCAACTGGAGGAACATGAGCAGGCAGAGGTGGGTTTTCATCCTCATTGTCATCATCATAAACTAGAGTTGGAAACCTGTCAAGGAAGTTGAAAGAATAAGAACAAGGCACAATCACCGAATCAGGCTCGCAGGCCAAAGATGGCACACCCACCAAGTTAGGCTCCCAGGCCAAGAGATTTTCATCAAATTTAACATCTCTTATAAGGATTATATCATGAGAATGTGGCTGAAGAAGTCTATAACCTTTTACATCTTCAGAATATCCAACAAATATGCACTTTTCACTTTTAGGCTGCAATGCTTTCTGTTTTTCATCTGGAATGTGAGCCCATGCTTCACAACCAAACACACGGAAGTGACTAAGATCTGGTTTAATTTTACTCCATGCTTCTTCTGGTGTTATACCTTCTAAAAATTTAGTGGGTGTGCGATTAACTATGTAATTTGCACAATTTATGGCCTCAGCCCAATATTGAAGACTTAGTCCCTTAGATTGGATCATACAATTAGCCATTTCTTTTAAAGTGCGGTTCTTCCATTCAGCTACACCATTTTGTTGTGGTGTATATGGAATAGTGTGTTGTTGTTGGATTCCTTGTTCAGTGCAGAAAATAGTGAACTTTTTGTTAACATATTCTCCTCCATTATCAGATCTTAACTTAATAATTTGACGACTAGATTGTTTTTCAACAAGGGCCTTGTAGGCCAAGAACATGTTAAATACTTTGCTCTTAAGTTTTAGGAAGTAAACCCAAGTGCGTCTAGAATAGTCATCAATGAAATTTAAGAAATATTTGAAACTAGAAAAGGAAGCAGATGGAAGAGGATCACACAAGTAACTATGCAAAATCTCCAAGGGAACCGAGGCGTGCCAAGAGCCACGTTTGTCAAAACTGTCTCGATGATGTTTCTCAAGTACACAACTGAAACAAACACCATCCTTGCAAGATACCATCGGAAGACTAGTCACCATATTCTATTTACATAGTTGCTGCAATGAGCTATAATTTAAGTGGCCAAATCACTCATGCCAAAGTTTGCTCAAGTTATCACTATTAGCAACAAAAATTGAAGGAAAAGGTGATGACCCAAAGTTGTTAAATTTGTACAACCTGGTAATATCATCAACAGTTTCAGTAGCAAGGGCATTTTGAGGATTTTTAAAATCCTTGATTACAACTTGGTGAGGTGTAAATGTTACAGTTTTACCTTCACCATAATGCATGATTTGATAGACTGACAACAAATTGCAGGAAATTCTTGAAACACATAGTACATCACTAAAATGACCATTTTCCACTATAACTGTTAGAGAACTATCATCACCAACAAATATTTGTTTGGTGTTACATTCATTCATAGTAGAAAAGATGGATTGATCCTTAGCCATATGATAAGATGCTCCATAATCAATGAGCCATTCATTTGAAGTAGAAGAAGAAGATGCAGTATAAAAGTAACAAGAAGCACAAAGTGCATGTCCATGAGAGGTAGATTCTGAAGACAAATCTAGGCTGATGTGGTGCTTCTTTATTGTTGCTTCCAAGGCTATCATCTTCTTGAAACACTTAGATTCATTATGATTATCTTTCCCACAAAAATTGCAATGACGCTCAGTCTTCTTTCCTTTTGGCTTGGAGCCTTTGTCATTTTTTAAAGAAGGAGCTGACTGAGAGGCTTTGGGACCCTTGTTTGTCTTATTATTGTGAAAATTCTATTTCTTAGGAGGCTTCGACTTGTCTTTCTGTTGAGACAATAAGGCTTTCCCAGATGTATTTGTATTGTTAATTATTCCAAGATGAATGAATTTGTCTTGCTCTCTAATTAAGGAATCACAAAAAGATTCAAGACTATGCTCTTGATAGCTAGCTGCATTCAAGGATTCTTTCATGGAGTAGAATATAGATACAAAAACAGAATATGCAGGTCCAAGTTTGGAAAGAATATGATAAATACATTGTTTGTCTTCTTTCTTAATCTTGCATTCTTCACATAAGAGTCTAAGAGTTTTATGCTTAGATAAATAGTCTTGAATGCATGAGAAATCACTTGGATTCAAATAAATTAACTCATTTTCAAGTTTATGACCTCGAATTTCATTGTGTTTACCAAACACAGATTCCAACTTTTCCCAAGCTTTATCAGGTTCATCAATTCCAGATATGCGGAATCGCAAATCAGTAGAGATTGACATCTCAATCAATCCACGAGCTTCATCACATCTATTTGCCAATTTTATTTTCTTATCATCATCAGTGGGTTCTGTTTCTTTCCATGAGGTAATTCTGAAAAGTGCCCTATTTCTTAGAACATCCTCTATACGAGATTTCCATGAGAAATAATTAGAACTGCTAAGTATAATATTACAAGGGGTGGCCATACTTGAAAATAATGGCTGAAAGAACAGAAACTAAATGCCAGGATGTAAAGAACTCGAAAAATCAGGTTTTTTTATAATAAAAAAACGGCACTAGAAATTGATTCCGAATGATGAAGTTATGTTTAATCAAAGAAAATGTTGAAGGTGTCCCCAATAGTGAGGTGGCAAATATTAACTTGACCAACTAAAAAAAAGAACCCCCCTCTTCCCAATATCAACCTTTGACAATCACTTTACAATAAAGTTGTTTTTAAGTGAATCATTTTTGTAGAATAAATGATGTTCACTTTTACAATAATGTTACTTTTAAATAGTGCTGTAATAAATTAAAAGACTTAAGTGACTCGCTTTTTAATTTATTTTATTTAAGTGAGATGCACTTTTACAATAAAGTAACTTGAAAATAAAAATTGCATGGGCTAAAAAGTAGCTTAATAAGACTTGAAGTCAAGACCTATTAAGGAATAAAGCAACTTTGGACCAAGTGAGCTACTTTTAAAAGGTACGTAAAAGAATGGAAAGACAAAGGGGGCTCTTTTTTTCTTACTCTTCTCTCTTGTTCTTCATGCTTGCATTTGTTTCCTGCAAATCACAAAAAAAAAGAAAAACAAAAACAAATTTTTTTTCCACACTATGGGGTTAGATCTTGGTTAGCTTACCCGAAAAGTCTACGTTTTCAAGTTTTCTCGTTGTTTTTGATTCGTCGTGATCGCATAAGGTGCATGACAAAGAGCATACGTTGTCGAGAAGACAAGAAAAAAAATTCTCTTTCTTTTTCTGATTCGTTGCGATCGCATAAGGTGCATGGAAAATAGCATACCCAATCAAGGAAGGCAATTGTCCGAGACTAAGACAATAAATATCTAATAATAAAACTGATAAAATATGAGAGATTTAAAAAAAATAAAACAAATCCATTGTTGTAACATTATACCTTCAGATTTGTCGAAATGGGTGTTTCTGTAACAAACAGAAACAATCTTCAATAAAACAAAAAGTATTTCCCAATGGAAACGATGATCTGAACGCAATGGAACAAGTCCCATGGTCCACAAATGTGCAGAAACTCCAGAACCAGAAACTCTTTCAAAGTTTCGGCAACACTTACTCCAGATCTTGATCACAAACAGAAGCGGCTCTTCATAAACGCTCTGATACCATGTTCGGGTACACAGGGTACTTCCAAAAGACCGAACACCAAGAGCAACCACTCACACAAACAGATCACAGATGAATACACCAATGTTTGTCACGTGGTTAAAACCCTCGAGAGGGAAATAGTCCATGGCCCCAGCCAAATAGCTACTTGGAGCAATTTATTATGCAAAAGAAAGAAAGTTACGTGAGCTTCTCATAATCAATCAACTAGCCAAGGACCCTCCATGCTCTTTAAATAGAGATCATGGACCAATCAGGTGTTAAGCCACGGATCAATGGTAGGTATGATCTAAGAGAAGTTGAATCGTCAGATCACTTTATGTCTAGAACATATCATTATCATCGAGTTAGTATATTTACAAATGTATACTAATGCATACTAAAGAAACACACTTTATCTAATGGATATATTACACAAGTTGATCTTAACTAACTCCTAAGTGTCTAAATATCCTAACATGTTTGAAATTTGCGTTTAATAAATATATTTTGATAAAATGATTATATGATATGAATACATAGTCTCTGGGCATATATAGTACATAATAGTGAAGAGTTACGATTCTTCTCATGTCGTTGTTGGATTTAGCATATACACTATTAATTAATTAATTACTTAATCTAATTTATTATTTTCTTTACATATTATTCTACTTGGTATGTTACAAGTCATCCCTCATTGGAATGCTTTGTCCTCGAAGTATTGTTATGACTATATTTCATGCATTTCTTATGGTCTCATAAGGATCTTCTCATTTTTTTTTCCGCTTTCGATATGTGTACAACGATTCTTGTATGCTACAATTTCCATGATTGTGGCATTGATATGGTACTAAAACGTTGCCTCTTCTGAATCTTTGTTTTGATATTTACGTAATGAATTTGTGTCGACCTATTCATCCGAGATATTTTGGCATGTATGGGTATGCCATGACTCTTTATTTGACATATGGTTTCTTCAGTGATGAACGATGGATCTTCTGGGATTTCTTCTTTTTCGTCATCGTGATTAGGAACTCTTCAACTTCCTTTATTCCCATGATGATACTCCTCTATCTTTTTTTCTTTTTTACAACTGTTACTAGTACCATATTTATATTCATCATTATAATGTTGGATATCTTCATCCTCTTTTCAATCATTATCAACATCATGTTTCTTCATGTTTGGCACATCTATCTCTTTGTTTTTGTTATTGTTATTATCAACTAGTACTTCTTCAAAGTCATTAATATGTTGAACTGCATGTTTGTTTTCGTTATTGTCATTCACAACAATCTCTTTTGCAGATTCATTTTGATCTTCATGCATGTCCTTTTCATCTTTTTTTTCTTAATCATTGCTATCCTATTCTTGATTGGGTCCTTGGTTATGGTTTGGATCCCTGGAATAGCTTTCAATTTGTCCTCGTTCTAGAGTTTTTCTATCAATTTTAATGATTTTGTAGTTATGTAGACTGTATCATTCATGTGATTCATTTTTTGTTGTGTCTTCCGATTCCTAAGTAAAGAAAAGCAGGGAGATGACTGTGTGAGGTGAGGAACGCAGGCGTGTAAGGTGAAATGGTGTGCATGAGGTCGGGCGGAGGTGCATCATGGACTGGTGTTGATGTAGTGTGGTGGAAGCAGTTGGAGAGTTTTGAGCGAAGGGGAATTACGTAGGGAAGATGTTAGGATATTTAGACACTTAGGAGTTAATTAAGATCAACTTGTGCAATATATCCGTTAGGTAAAAGTGTGTTTCTTTAGTATGCATTAGTATGCATTTGTAAATATTCTAATCCGATGGTCACGATATGTTCTAGACATAGAGTGATCCGATGGTTCAACTTCTCTTAGATCATACCTACCATTGATCTGTGGCTTAACACTCGATTGGTCTATGATCTCTATTTAAAGAGCATAGAGGGTCCTTGGCTAGTTGATCGATTATGAGAATCTCATGTAACTTTCTTTCTTTTGCATAATAAAGTGCTCCAAGTAGCTATTTGGCTAGGGCCGTGGACTGTTTCCCTCTCGAGGGTTTTAACCACGTGACAAACATTGGTGTATTGATATGTGATCTGTTTGTGTGAAGCGGTTGTTCTTGGTGTTTGGTCCTTTGGGAGTACCATGTGTACCCTAACATTGTATCAGAGCTTTTATGAAGAGCCGCTTTCGGTTTTGATCAAGATCTGGAACCGGTGTTGCCGAAACTTTTTAAGGGTTTCTAGTTCTGGATTTTCTGTGCATTTTTGGCCTATGGGAGCTATTCCATTGCGTTCGGAGCACCATTTCCATTTGGAAATAGTTTTCGTTTCACCGAAAACCGTTTCCGTTTGTTCCAGAAACACCCATTTCAGCAAATCTAAAGGTATAATGTTACAGTGATGAATTTGTTTTATTATTATTATTTTTTAAATCTCTCATATTTTATCAGTCTTATAAATAGATCTCTTTATTTTAGTCTCAGACTA
>LPNX011163759.1:0-24922 GCA_001517045.1 Pseudotsuga menziesii | reverse complement strand
AGCTCACTTGGTCCAAAGTTGCTTTACACCTTGATAAGTCTTGAGTTCAAGTCTTATCAAGCTACTTTTTAATGCATGCAATTTCTATTTTCAAGTTATTTTATTGTAAAAGTGCATCTCACATAAATAAAATAAAATAAAAGTGAGTCACTTAAGTCTTTTAATTTATTGCCGCACTATTTAAAAGTCACATTATTGTAAAAGTGAACATCACTTATTCTATAACACACATCACAAACGTATAACATATTGGTTTAGAAGGAATCATTCAACCACGAAAAAGCTTGTTACACTTAGGATCATTGCAGAGGAATGTCGTAATAATAAGTCTGGCCTATTTAGTTGCTTTGTGGATTTTATAAAATCTTTTGATATAGTGCCTAGAAATAACCTCTCGAATAGGCTAGAAGAGCTTAAGGTTCCTTCTGAGTTGAGAGATTCCGCGATAAGGTTATACGAAAAATTCATTGCCAAATTTAAGAATAATGAGGGTGGACAACAAATATAAATTGTAATATTGGAGTTAAACAAGGTTTCCCCCTCTTCCCTACCCTTTTTTGCATTTACATTAATAAGCTATAAAATTGTTTAGAAGAAGCAGGTTGCATCGGTGCAATCTTAGCAGGATAGTTATCATCCTCCTACTTTATGCTGATGATATTGCTCTTATGGCAAGGTGTCCTTTTGATCTCGATAAGCAAATAATAATTCTTAAATATTTTTTCTCTAACATGAGTATGAATGTTAACACCCACAAGACAAAAATCATGATTATAAAATCTATGAAAGACACCTATGCAAATTTTATTTATGATAATAGAAATCTAGAGGAAGTGACTTCTTACAAGTATCTCGGAATTGATATTCATCACAAGATCAACTAGAGCTATAGCATTGATAAAAGGATTAATGGAGGGTTGAAATCTTTTTTTGGTCTTGAAAATAAATGTAAATCAACCAATCTTGTCTTGTGGGATAAAAAGAAGTTCCTCTTTGAAACTCATGTTTTCCCTATTATCTTCTATGGTTGTGAAGTATGGGGGTGTAGCATTTCTAGAGAATTTTGGAGGAAGATTGAGTAATTCTAGAAGCAATTTATAACTTATAACCTCAAAATTAAAAACAATACACCTTATCATATTCTCCTCATAGAAGTGGGTCTTTCCCCCATCGAGAGCATGGTTATACTTGAAATTAGGAAAACAAAGAATGTAGAAAAACAGAGCACACATAAATTTGGAAAAAAACACCATGAGGAGACTACGCTCTCAACCTATATTTATTAACTGAAGACAAATAAGCGGTTACAACAGCCATACTTGAAAATATGATCTACATTAATAAACTGGAGTTTATTTAGGTAACTAACTAGTGCTCCATTATTTCCAAGTCCCCCCCTTAATGGAGAATAGAGGAGAGTGGATTGACTTCTACACCTAACATCTCTCTAAACAGTTCAAACTTAATCTTTCCAAGAGGCTTAGTGAAAATATTAGCAGTAGTTTCACTAGTGTTGAAATACATAAGAGCTATTTCATTGGATTGCAGTTTTTCTCTAACAAAATGAAACTGAGCATCAACATGCTTTGTCCTTGCATGATAAATCGGATTATTCGCAAACTTAATTGAACTTTGATTATCACATTTGATCATTGTAGGTTCCTTTTGTTCTTCTCCAACATCTTGAAGAAGTCTTCTCAACCAAACAACTTCACACTGTTGCTGCACACAAGGCTTTATATTCTGCTTCAGTAGAAGACACATATACAATAGGCTGCTTTTTACTAAGCACTCCATGAAACAATTTCGGATTCAATGCCAAATGCATCTCCAGTGGTTGATATTCGATCATCCGGATTTCTAGCCCAATCCGAATCTGAGTAACCTGTCAACTCAACATCATATGCATCAGTATATTTAATACCATAATCAAGTGTTCCTTGTAGATACTTGAGTACCGCCTTTGCTGCATTCCAATGGCTTTCTTGAGATTTTGCCATAAACTGACTTAACACACTCACAAAATATGCAATGTCAGGTCTGGATGTAGTTAGATAATTAAAGATTCCCACCATCTGTCTATACATAGTGCCATTTACCTCCTTCAAACCATCATCACAAGAAATTTTCACATTCTGCTGCATGGGAACAATGGAAGATTTACACCGATCCATTTGAAATATTTTAAGTATATCTTTGACATACTTACTCTGACAAACAAAATTTTGCATTTCCCCAAACTTCAATACCTAGGTAGTAATGTAACTCACCAAGATCTTTCATTTCAAAAACTTGTGACAGCTGCTTCTTGATTTCATCAATTAATTTGTCTGCATTTCCCGTCATTATTAAATCATCAACATATAAGGAAATCAATACTATATACCCATGCTCATCAAATTTGGTATACATATTTGGATCACTCTTGCTCCTCATAAAGCCCTATTGAAGAAAGAAAGAGTCTATCTTCTCATACCATGACCTAGGTGCTTGTTTTAGTCCATACAATGCTTTGTTTAACTTACACACTAAGGTTTTTTGTCCATGTTCCACAAACCCTTTAGGTTGAGTAAGGTAAACCTCCTCCTTTAACTCACCATTCAAAAATGCAAATTTAACATCTAATTGGTGTAGATTCCAATGATACTTCATAGCTAAAGCAATTAACAATCTGATAGTATTCAATTTAGCTGCTGGTGAAAATGTTTCAGCATAATCAATACCTTATGTTTGTGAATACCCCTTTGCCACCAATCTATCCTTATATTTGTCTATACTACCATCTAATTTAAACTTGGGTTTGTATATCCATTTGCATCCAATGGATTTTTATGTTTAGGCAATTCAGTTAATTCCCAAGTATTGTTTTCCATTATAGATTCATATTCTTCCTCCATTGCATTTCGCCATTCGTTATGTTCATTGGCCTCATTAAAAATCATGGGTTCTATGACATTTGAAATGCTACTCATTAGGGCATAGTATCTATACCTCTCAGGAAGCCAAACTTGTCGTGAATATCTTGATCTCAACTCATTATCTTCCTCCTCACTTTGTAAAGATCTGTCTTCATCACTAGATGACCTCGAACTCCTTGAAGTGTTCGTATCACTGAGTCCTTCTTGCTTCTGCGGTTGTGGTTGCTGCTGTGGTGTCTGTTGCTGTGATGGTTGCTACTGTTGTTGCTCTTCTTTAACTCCTTCATCAAGAAGTCTATGCCATTCCCCATGACTGTTGTTTTCATGATTTCCTACTTCTTGCTCATGGAAAAGTACATCTCTACTTGCAAATACTTTGTGAGTAGAAAGATCAAATAATTTGTATGCTTTAAATTCACAACAGTACCCTATGAAAATACATTTAATGGATTTAGCATCCAATTTCTTCCTATTCTCCTTTGGAATATGTGAAAAATCCTTACACCCAAATGTTTTCAAATTTTGAGCTGCAGGTTTGGAACCATACAAGGCTTCGAAAGGAGTAATATTATCAAGACACCTTGTTGGATTTTTATTCTTTAAATAGACTGCAGCAGTTATGGATTTAGCCCAAAATGCATTCGAGATATTCTTACCTTTCATCATATTGCGTGCACACTCTACTAGAGTTCTTTTTTTCCTTTCAGCAACTTCGTTCTGCTATGGAGTGCTAGGTACTGTAAACCGATGTACTATTCCATGATCTTTGCAATATTTGATGAATTCCCTTGATTTATACTCTCCCCCTTGATCTGAGTGGAGGATTTTGATGGATTTTTCTGTCTGCTTTTCCACCATGTTTCTAAATTCCTTAAAGTACTCGAAAACATCATTTTTTCTTCTAAGGAAATAAACCCATGTGTATCTTATGCAATCATCAATAAATAACAGAAACTAAAATGCACTTCCTAAAGACCTAGTCTGCATAGGTCCGCAAACATCAATATGCAAAAGATCTAACACATATCTCTTTATCTTATCAGGATTAGAGGGAAATTCATCTCTGTGCATCTTTCCTAATGCACGTCCTTCACAAGCAACATTCTCATTCTTTAACATGGGAAGTCCTTCAACCATATTCTGTTTTTGTAATAACAATAAATCATGATGATTGATGTGGTCATACCTTTGATTCCAAAGACTCTCTATTGGCATAGTTGTAGAAGTTAGTGCGTGATATTCTTTAATGGTAACGTCAAGCTTGTATAGTCCTCCTACTCTCACTCCTGTTGCAACAATTTTGTATTGGTCCAACACATCCTTCACTATGCAATAATTCTTGAAGAATTCAACCTTCAAGTTCTGATCTGTAATGGTGGACACAGGGATCAAAGTTTTCTTCATCCCTGGCACATACACAACATTACGAACATGACGAACAATACCATTCAACAATGTTATTGGATTATCTCCGTATCCCTTGATTTGATGAGCATGGTCATCTCCAAGGTATATGTTGGCACCATTGTGTTTTTCTTTAAAATTAGTATACCACTTCTTATTAGATGTCATATGTACTGATGCTCCATAATCCATAAACCATGCATCAGAGTCATCGGTTTCAACAGACAAAGAAGCATTAGACACAAACAGTCTAAGATCTCGTGAATCAAAATTAGGGGATTCATCAATATCATCACTAGAGATAAACAAACTGAGATCATGTTCTGAAGAATCTTCTGCAAAATGACCTGTATGTTTTCTATGTTTATTCATAGCCTCATAACTCTTCTTCTTCTGACAGTCTCTAATAATATGTCCAGGTCGACCACAATAAAAACAACTATTTGATTCATTCCTGTCAGATGCCATACCTTGATTCGACCTTGGAGATTTCCTTCTCTATGATCAACTCCCTCCTGAGAATCTCTTATTTGACCATAGTACCAAGTCTGAATTCTGAGGCTTCAAAATCGTGCGCATCTCTTCCTCTTGCAACAAAATACCTGTCAATTCTTCAAAAGTAGGAGGTTTCTCCCTTGTTGCTAGACCTGTTATAAACATTTGATAGTCCTCTAGCATACCATTTACGGTAATTGTGACAAGATCAGTGCTGGAAACATTTTTCCCTATATTTCCTAGCTTGTCTTTCACCTCTTTAATGCGACCCAAGAATGAACTAACATATTCATTTCCATCCATTTTAATTCCTAGAAATTAATTTTTTAGGAAAAGAATACAATTTGTATTGCTAGTTTCATAAAAATATTTAAGCACTGTCCATGTTTCAGCAGAAGATTTAGCTTCTTTAATATGTGGAATTATGCTATCTTTAACAGACATACGCATCAATACATTGGCCTTGTTCTCACACTTATCCCAATCTTGGATCTGTGTTGTTGTTGCACCTGCAGCCGCATCGGGTTTTTCTTCATCTCCCTTTGCAATCGTCCATAAACCATAACCTTCCATCAAGGTATGGATTTTGAATTTCCAGTTAATGAAATTTGAGCCATCTAGTTTATTGGCTTCGTTGAGGTAGGTCTCTGCCAGTGGATTCAACATCTATGCAAGTGTTGGAGGCGTGCAATCTTGATGCAAAATTCAGGCAGATCGCTTTTCAGGCAACGATATCCACACAAGGCCTTCTCAGCAAACGGATCTCTCCTCGCGCTTACTTCACAATGGTAGGCAAAGATTCCTCCAATAACAGTCATGACTTCTCTTCTTGCTCTCCTTGGCAGCAGACTTCATATTACAACTGACGGCAATCTATGCTAGGGTTGGCTACAGGATTTGGGCACTGTTCTTCACGCAACGATCTCCAAACAACAGTGCTTTCTTGTGCGATTTCTCAATGTAAAAGCTTCTGAAAAATGTTCACTCCCTTTCAGATCAGTGGGCCAGTGCAGCCGTTGGCTTACAAACGAGACCCAGTCCTCACGCTTTCTTAGTCTCGTTCTATTCGAAACTTGCCACAACGAATTCAAATTGAAACTCTCAATTTACCTCACACTTCTACACGCAGCAGCCACGTCCTTTGCTCTGATACCAACTTAATTAGAGGAAATTTGGGGTCTAAAATGGGCCTTATAAAAAAACGTGCCAATAATAAGTTCTTGTGGGTTGGACTTGAAGAACCAATAGAATTCCAATAAAATGAGTGAACCATAATGGTTGAATTGACAGATTTGTCATAAGAAAAAACTACTTTTTTGTTCATATTTTCGACATATCTCCTTGTGTTTTTACTCAAATTTCGATCAGGAGAGCTCGTTCGATGCGGAATTTGATTCCGCATCCAACAAGTACCCACATTGCATACTTTTTATGGACCCCACTACCCAAAAAACAATAAATACATGAAAAAAATGTGATGATGATGTCATCATCACATTTTTTTCATGTATTTATTGTTTTTTGGGTAGTGGGGTCCATCAAAAGTATGCAGTTTGGGTATTCGTTGGATGTGGAATCAAATTCCGCATCCAATGAGCTCTCCCGATCGAAATTTGAGTAAAAACACAAGGAGATATCTTGAAAATACGAACACAAAAAGTAGTTTTTTTTCTTTTTTCCTCCAAACTTAATAAATATTATTTTATTATTTTCTTTAGGAGGCCCATTTTAAACCTCAAAATTTCTCTAATGGAAATTAGGAAAACAGAGAATGCTGAAAAGCAGAGCACATAGAAATTTGGAAAAAAACACCGTGAGGAGACTACGCTCTCAACCTGTATTTATTAATTGAAGAAAAATAAGCGGTTACAATAGCCATACTTGAAAATAGGATCTACATTAATAAATTGGAGTTTATCTAGGTAACTAACTAGTGCTCCATTATTTCCAAGTGTTATGACTAGGTCATTTATGTACAAGCATAAGATAAATAACATGGGAAACAAGAGACTACCTAAAATTACTTTAAACTCAAGTCAAAATCAACTACACCTCAAGCGGTGTTGGTGTAAATATACCATGGCTTGGTTAAACCATTGGGGCATTGATGAAAACGACATTTTGCAGAACATTGATAATGTCAAAAATATTATTACTTCTAAGTTTAAAGAGAAAATTCTTGTGTGAGGAAAATTTAGCGGTTAAGAGAAAATTAAGATTCTATAAGGAGGTCATTAATCCTAACTTGGAACATCAGTAGTATCTCTCGATAGTAACTAGCTCACGAAAGGAAATTAATATAGCCAATATTAGAACTAATTCTCATGAACTCCATAGCGAAACAAGGAATTGGTCTATTCCTAAAACTCCATGGCCGAAAAGGGTTTGCTATCTATGTGAGTCTAGGAGCGTTGAGGATGAAATCACTTTCTCTAAGAGTGTCTTGCTTACACCCATACTAGATCTCAGTTTCATGGTATTGGCTACAATACAAACCTTTATAACCTCATAACTTGCCAAAACTATAGTGAGTTTGCCACACGAAAATATTTTTTAGTACACGAACAAGATTTTAAAGTAAACCAAGTATTATCCTTCTTAAGGTTCGATAGACCAAAGTTGGTATCAGTGGGCATTAATCATCATCATCATCATCATCAATAATTGTTTGGTGGCTATAATTTTGACTATTTTCCTAAAATCCAAATAGAATTTTTAGAATCCATTTTACAATTAAAATGAAATTTGAGTAAGGGAGGGACACCACTAGTGGTGCACCCTCTTAATGCCATCATGGTTTCCAAGTGTGCCTTAATTTGGTGTATGACACATGCTAGTTGAAAATTTCGCCACGTGTTGGTGATTGGCCATTTAATTTCAATCCTTGCCGCGTCGTTTTTCTTGTCGATTTCATGTTGTATGTGGACAACATTTATGCGTAGTGTGTTTCTCTTTGGGCCCAATGGGTGGTTGTGTGCTCCCCCCGGAAGTGGAGACCCATCGACCCTATGCACGTTTTCTTAGAGCTCGAATGTGGTCCGCCACTACTGTCTACGTGGTACAACCTCATGTAAGTTGTTGGTTGATTGGTGCAATGGATGAAATTGTGTGGTTTGTATTGTTGGTTGAGTGGTTTGTTGTGAGGTATTTTCCTTATGTTGTTCTAGTTCGATCTCTGTCTTGTGATGGTCGATGTTTAGATGGAATTTGAACTAGGTGGTGTTGTAATACATCACTTTTGTTAGGTTCTGTAAGCTTCCATATTTTTTTATAATCTATTTTTCTTATAATCTAATTTTGCAATGGTTCTTGTAGGTAGTGAGAGGAGTGACATGGGTCGTGGAGCTTGTTACGTTCATGGGTTTCTTACTTGATTGGTTGTGGATATCCCTGAGGTTTTTGTGCTTAATATCTCACGCACGTGCTCTGTATATGTCTTGTATAAATATTTACTTATGATTTCCAATTATGAAGGAGATGGTGTAATCCTCATGTAAATGTATGTTATTTCCAATGATATTTCGAAGAGGTTTGGGATAGTTGGCTTTAAAATGGACGGACACAACAATTTTAGATCTTCCAAACAAATTTGATCTGAATATCCCTCCATAACTGTGTAATTTGTATTCACGTTTCACATATAATTGGAGTTTATTAGTATATAACGTAAATCTTCCCAAATATTACATCAATCTATGGAATGCGATCCAATGTAAAAATTAGCTTTACCTTCGCTATCTCTTGAATGTATGGTTGATGAGTGGAATTAATGCCTCTGAAGAATCTGATGTTTTCTCGAATCAATGTCAATCCTATAGAACCAGGCGGCAACATGTAGCCTGGACTGTCGAACCTCCACAGTATTTTGTAGAGCTGAAGCAGTAAGAAAGCCAACACGAAACATACCAAGCCCACTACCCATGAATATGCAAGGGTTTCCACCATGGTCGCCAATCCACTGCTTTCTTCCGAGCACCACTACCACCCCCTTTTATCCATCCTATGAAAGTCAATAATCAACATTTGTATCAGCGGAGCTTTGGCAATACTCTGATTCACAACATTTTTGCTTCCTAGGAATATATTGTAGCAAGTTCTCACGATCTGAAGAAAGCAATCCCCCTGAATCTGCAGCGAGACCGACGTCACCACAGAAAGCATAGTTTTTAGCACGACGAGCTCCATGTTTTCGTCTTCCAGCTTATGGCATTTGGAGACCAGCTCCATGTCATTTGCAGACCAGTTCCATCAATTGCAGCAGAATAGGGCTTCCCATGTCTTTATTATCTGCCTCGCCTTTTAGATTAGAATATATGATCAACATATATTCTAGATCAATCGTCAGCAGAATAGGGCTTCCCATTGTTATTTTTTTCTAATCAACATATGGTTGAACACCCTTCTCACTGATGATGACTTGTGTTCACAGCATTTAATATTTTTTGCAATGGGATTTTGAAGATTATATTGGATTAAATAAAGATAAGATGTAACATATTATGTACATTTGGTTGGTTATAGTACAACCAAGTTTTTTAATATTAAGATGATTTAGAGTAAGATATAGATCTTTATTAATGTATTACATGATGTTGCACTGTCTTATTACATAAAAACAAACCTTGAAAATGCCAGTTGTTGATCCGCCAATGTCTTCTACAGGGAAGTGGATTGGCTTGATGAATATCACAATTATTACCCAACAAAACAATATCACAATTCCCAACAAAACAATGATTAAGCAGGGCACTCAGTAAAGTAGATGCACTGGTTAATGGATAAAATGATTGTTATAGTTGTTTCTTACCCAAACTTAAATGTGCACATTAATATTATATTTATTTCATTGCTTTCAATCACTATACTTGTGTTTGAAAGAGAGACTCTATGCTATGTAAAGTTATGTAGGCTATTAAAAAAATAGAAAATTAAAAGAAAAAAACAATTATATAAATAGCAAAAAGTATCACAAACTACATCATAATAAAGGTAAAGAATCAACTAGCTATATTGATCCAGAAACAGCAAATAAACCCAATAAATAAGAATTTTAAATTCTCCAGCAAAAAGTTTTAAATTGTAATTTTTAAATTCTACCAGCTAGCACCACCTCCCATTTTAAATTGTAAATATTATATTTATCTCATTGCTTTCAATCACTATAGTCGTGTTTGAAAGAGAGACTCTATGCTATGTAAAGTTATGTGGGCTATTAAAAAAAATAGAAAATTAGTAGAAAAAAAAAACTACTATATAAATAGCAAAAGTATGATTTAAAGGATGATTTAAAATAAATGTTTTTTCAATGGAAAGCCTGCGATTTCAACTGTAACAACCCATCTTATCAATGGAAAGCCTGCAGATTTCAACTGTAAATATCCATCCTTCACGCAGCCATCTCCTCCTCCGAGCACGACCTCCCAGCCAGCCTGCGCCACCTCCCAACGCGACCTGCCAACCAACCAGCGCGACCTCCTCCGTGCTATGTCCTCCTGCTCTTCCCTGTGATCTCCGTTGGGGCAGGCTCACGCAGACCCCAGAGGCGCTCTACAGCCAACCAGCACCACCTCCCAGACAACCAGCGCGACCTACTCCCTGCCATGTCCTCCTCTCCTCGGTGCGATCTCCGTCGGCGCAGGCTGACCCAACCATCGCTCACCACAAGGCTTTGCTGGTGCGATCTGCTCTAAGGTTCACTGATTGCTACAAGGTTTACATCAAGAGCGGAAATCACAACTTTTCGCAACCATGAGTTGTTTAGAAGGCCTTGCACATTTTCAGATAATTAATTAATTTATTATTATTTTGTTAAATAAGAACATTACATTACAACATATTTTTGGTTGTTTTTCTAGTGGACAATGTTTTGGCTTATAATTAATTAATTTTTTTATGATTAATTTTAATTTTGTGTAGGCCCCACATGATGATAGTGAAACATGAAACATAGACTTTTTGATAAAAAGTCTTTCAGAATAGTCTTTGGATAGTTGGATGGCAGGATGGAATTTGACTGGTAAATGCCGTCATGAGTCAATTAACCCATCAAATACAGTTAAGATTTTACCAAGACCGTCACAATCTGGCTTAGAATAGAGAAGACGTTTCAGATTTTGATTATTACTGTGACGGGTGTCTGTCATTTGAAATTTGATTATTAGTGTGACGGGTGTCTGTCATTTGAAATTCCAAGCAATATTAGTCGACTATAGACTTTGGTATTGTCTACTGGATGGTTGTGAAAGGCAGTCTTTTCATTTTGTTGGCAATATTCGTCGACTATAGACTTTGGTATTGTCTACTGGATCAGGTATCAGAATAATATTGACTTTGGTATTGTCCACTGGATTAGGTATAAGTGTTGGAAAAATGTAATTACTCGCAGATCTCTACTTGGCTTCCAACCGACTCTATCAAAGTCTGTATAAGCCAAGATATTGTCTGTCAGTCTGACAGGAAGGAAAAGTCCACAAGTAGGCAACTTAATTCAGTCAGAAGCTAAGTTGTTAGGTAGATAATTATTGCAGCACGTTTAATGGAAAGTAAGTCCGCAAGTAAGTCGGCCTATGCTGTTCCAATCTTTAGGTTGTCTATAAATAGAAGATGCATATTGTAAATCAATAAAGTTAAAGTATGGAAGATGGGATGAATTCAGTAGAAGAAAAATGTATGGAAGATAATCGATCTACAAAGTTAAAGTGAAGTTCCGCACTTGATCTCGTGAAAGAGACTTGAGGAATTCCATTTTTATTTCCGAAGAAAAGATTTGCCAAAATCTGTAAATCTGTCAAAGTTGATTCAATGAGAGATCTGTAACAAGGAGACGATCTTAATCAGAGATACTGTGAGACAGTCTTGTTTAGGATAAGATATGCCCTGTAGCTCTTACTGGCATCAGTATTACTATTAGAGCTTAATATCAGAGCCTACAGAATGATGCCACGAAGGCGAGGATAGACGATGGCAAATAGTAGATGGAGCGATTAAAATTTTTAAAGCAGAGAGCGTAGCGATTGGGATCAAAGCAGAGACGAGGGCAGCTAGGGGTGGAGCGATTAAATTTTTTAAGGAAAATGAGAGTCTTGGATCTTATAAACCATTGGCCAACTGCATAGTAATGCGGGCAATGGCAGCTTTCGGAAATAGATGTGCAATGCATTTATGTGTAAGGGTTTTATGCTGTCCATCTTATCTCCTGGGCTCTTGCCTGCTGATTCTCTTGGAAGAGCTCTGACTGAATTATTTCTGTTTGTTCCAGTCCGGGTAATTGCTTATATCATCTCTGCATATATCTATGCTGTTATCTGATTGAACCATTCTTGTCAATGAATGAAATAAACTGACAAAAGCCATGACAATGTCGTCTTCTAAGTAATGCAGAAAATTTATCATTATATATTTCTATATATTCACTCAAAAATTCATTTTATTATAGCTGGGTTTTTTCTGGTTTTCACATTAGAGTAATGTAGCCACTGTCAAATCATAAAAAAATTATAAAGCAAATAAGAATGTAAAAATAAAGGCTCATAAATTTGCTTCATTAATTAATAGTACACAATGATACACATTTAGTACCTAATACATAACTAACCCGTAGAATAAGATAACTAAATTAAATTAAAATTTTCTAAAAATAAAATAATTAACTTAAATTAGATTAAATTAGAGTTTTCAACAGTCACTTCCAGTCTCCAGAGTCCCAGGCAATTAGGGACCTACATACAGATAGGCTGAGGGTACATAACGTTAATGTGATCAAGCTGACACCAGACAGATAGGCCAATTGAAAAGATACATTAATAACTATGATTGAGAAATATAGTTTCGCAGGGATGGTTAACGGTACTTAATCGAACCGTGGGCAGTAGGGAACAGAGGGCATTTGGTAACTAACTGGGGAGGGGTGAACTGACTGCAGCAGGTGGAACTTCACTTCCTAGGCTTGCTTGATGTCAACTGTGTGTTAAAGTTTACTAGTTCTTCTGGGTGGGCAGCATTTACAGGATAGGATTTTGATAGAGAGCCAATAGTCGATCCCCAGGAGGAGGTATCGTTATAAATAGCCGCTCATTAGTACCAGTGGTCGTTGCTGGAAGGTCATTGCCGGGAGCCGCTAGTCGCAGGTGTTGATCTTGATGCTGCTCCTACTCGATGTCGATGTCGATACTCACAAGCTGTCTCAAGTTTCTACCTCGACTGTATGAAATTAGTAGGTATCAGGCCACCTCCATAGCCAATGAGTTGGCCCCCACTGACCATACGCCCACTAGGGGTCTGTACCTGTTGACATTACCTAACAAATATGCTCACTAGGGGGATTAACATTAAAAAAAAGTACACGGATATAATAGGGGTTAGGGTAGGACCTAACATGCCCTCTCCTTCAAAAGCAACCTTGTCCTCAAGGCTGAAGATGGGGAAACTGCGGCAGAATGAACCTGGTAAAAGTGCCTTGAACTGCCTCCCTCCTAAGATTATGTCAGCGAGTGTTGTTGAACGCCCGTCCGTGCAATGCTCTAAGCCCTGCAGCATTAAACACTCAGCTGTAGGGTGCTTATTTCTTGCCGAAAAGATACATCAACTAGGGTGAGAAATAAAGTAGGGCTTCTTTAATATTTCAATTAATGCTCATTTGCTACCTCTCGTGGGCAGTTATTATTTCTTTAAACCAAAACGCATCAGAATATCAGTAAATGATGTTTTGCTCAGTGGTTCTTATTTCCCATCAATAACGAAGGTCAAAGCGAACCCATAAGCATGATATGGAATACTATCAAAGTAATTTTATCATGATATGGAATATTGTCAAAGTAATCTTCATGATTTTTAGTGTGTTGGTGTTTCCAACATTCTAAACAGGGATGGAATTTGACGGGTAAATGTCTGTCATAGGTCAATTTACCCGTCAAATACAGCTAAGATTTTATCAAGACCGTCAACGCTGATTCTAAAGATTTCAATTATGATTACAGTATTGATAAATTATTAGATAAAGGGCTAAAGTTTATTATGGAAAATATATGTAAATCAATGGATTTTTGGTTTTTGGATAAGAATAAATTTTTATTTGAGACTCTTTCTAGCTTATGTGAAGTTTGACAATGAAACATATTTAGAGGATAGTGGAGAAAGATAAAACAAATAGAAAAGTATTTTATAACTTATAATCTCAAAATTAAATGCAATACACCTTATTTATCTCCTAGTACAAGTGAGTCTTTTGCCCATTAAGAATATGGTTATGCCTATGTGGTCAATGTACAATAATAATATAAACAACATGATTGTTTCAAACTTCACACTCAAAACAACTTTTTTCAGTAGAAAAAATACCAGATCTTGTTATTCTATTATAAAATGGAATCAAAGATCATCTTATACAGTCATTCAAGAGATCATTCTCGATTAAGTTCAGTCCATGAGGAGATCCTCTCTTCTATGACGATTCCCTGACTTCATAACCTGAAAGGCAAAGCACAAGCCTGATTATTTATCAGACTTTATCATCACTCCTGTGCATACAGGTCAGATATATATCTTATCCAGAAAGAGTCAGAAACCCCAAGGATCGTGAGCATACATATAGTTGATCAGTTCTACAAGATACATTCCCCAAACATGGAAAATAGTGTGCTTAAAGAGCACAACACTTTTAAAATAATTGGAATATACCATGATCAATTGTAATATCATTCATGACTTCAATGAAAGTCCCATATCCAGAGTCTAAGGTAAGAGCTTTTTTTGAGAGATTGTCCGCAGTCTGTTTATGCTCACGAAAGATGTGTTTCATGATCATTCCCGGAAAAGATTGAAGCAGATCTCTAGTCTCATCACTCCAATGGCTCAGATGAGGAAGGTTCAGAGTACTCTTGCATGTGGCCCAAGTAATGATGACAAGGGAATCGCCAAAGATGGAGAGGATTGGAACTCCCATGAACTTTGTTACTGTGAGAAGGGCCCATAAAGCCATTAATTCAGATTTGTTGTTAGTACATTTTCTGCATCCTAAGGAGAAATGCACACTATGAGTACTGTTAATATGAAGAACAAACCCAGCCCCTCCTTTGTTCTTGGCGGCTGCACCATCGAAATACCCACAGGTATATTGTCTCCTTAGAGGATCGCCAATAAATCTCAGCTTTATTTTCCTTGCAGGCACTGTATAAGAATGTGAGAGCTTTTCAGTCTGAAGAATGATCCTGTAAACTGTTGGAGGGATCTCTTCAAAAATAAACCTGTTCCGTTGATTCCAAAGCACCCAGAATGTGAAAAGTGGCAGGTAAAGAAGGCAGAAATTCATGTTGTGTGTATGGAACCATGCTTCCAGATACTGACTGACAGAGAACCCCACATCTGTAATATGATGAGAACGGGTGCCAAAATGTTCAAAAACAGCTTTGAAGACAAGTTTTGTATATTTTCAATCCATGAAAAGGTGTTGTACTGACTCTTCATTGGCCTTACACATAATGCAGAGACCGGGCCCCTGAAAGCCTCTTCTTTTCAGCTAATCCCATGTAAGAATCTTATTGCTCGTTAGAAGCCAGATAAAGCAGCGAAGCTTCTCTGGAATTTTTAGCTTCCAAAGGATTTGATGAATGGGAGATATTCCACACCGAGAACCCGCAAAGGACTCTGCCACACTGTCATAAGCTATCGCGATAGTTAAGGAACCTGTATGGTTTTTATATTCCCAAAGCAAACTATCAGAATTTAAACCAAGTCTTATTCTTCCATGATCGAGCCCTTTGATGTACTTATTCCGGATGTGCTGCCAATCTCCACCTAGATCCAAGTCCGAGGCTGTGAGCCAATAAGATGAAGCATCCTGGGCGTGATTCCTTGCGTGGATCAGCGAGGTGATACCATAGCCTTCTAGGTAGTCACGAAGGTCTTTTGGCAGCAGAAAACTAGAATCCATGCCTACGATGGGATCTAGACCAATTTTGGTGTTTTTCCCATCGCCCACCATCCAGATTAAACCACGGCCTATCCAGGTAATAATATTAATGAAACCCTTCCAAATGATTGAAGCACCATTGACAGAGAAAAGCTTATTACGGATCCATGTCAGCACTGTGTTATTTTTTAAATATTTCACAGTGATTAATTTATACCAAAGCCCGTTGCTGCAAAGAACTTGCCAAAAGGATTTGGCTCTTAGAGAAATGCTGAACCATTCAACGTTTTTTATCCCCCAGCCCCCTTGAGCTGTGGGTTTTGATAAAGATTGCCACTCGACCAAATGATATTTTTTCTTGTCCCCCGATTTGCCCCAAAGGAAATCAAAGATTAAGCTCTTCAACTTTCTCATAATGGATTTTGGAATTGGGACAAGAGCCAACCAGAAAACTGGAATGCTGGTGAGTACCGCCTTGATGAGAACCAGCCTCCCTCCCATTGAGAGAAGTCTATAGGACCAATGGGAAATTCTTTTTTCAAACTTTTCAATAAGCCAGAACCAATCTTTGACTAAGTATCCCGAGGGCTTGATAAAATATCCGAGATATTTAAAACCTGTGGTTATGGGCTGGGATCTAAAAGGCAGGGATCGAGTAATCCTTGAAATCATACCTTCTTCAACATTGTTTGAGAGGAAGCAGGAATTTTCAATGTTAATTAACATCCCAGAAGCTGCACAAAAGGTGTCCAACATAACCTTTAAAGCCAACCATTCATCATAGGTGCCAACCCCAAAAAGAATCACATCATCTACGAAAAGCAGGTGCGTGAAAGAAAGATCTTTTGAAATTTTAATCCCTTTGACATAACCATGATTACGAGCATCTTCAATAAGTAAACTGAGGCCCTCAATCACAAGGATGAATAAGAGGGGTGAGAGAGGGCAGCCTTGCCTGATGCCTCGAGATGCCGCGAAAAAGATAAAGGGGGAACCATTGATGAGCAGAGCAAAGTTAACCGAGGTTATGCAACCCATGATCCAATTTACGCCTTCCAGAGGCAATCCAATTTGAAGAAGGATGAGCCTGATAAAAGAGCAATTAACTCTGTCGAAAGCTTTAGTGAGATCAATCTTGAGGACAAGGGCATTTTTGTTTCTAGATCTGATAGAGTGAAGGACTTCTTGGGAAATCGCAATTGGCTCCGTAATCTGACGGTTTTTAAGAAACCCAAATTGCTGAGGGGAAATGAAACGGTCTAGGAAGGGCTTAAGACGAAGGGCAACAACTTTGGCTACAAGCTTGTAGATTAGGTTGCAAAGAGAGATGGGACGGAAGTCGGCAAAGGTAGAGGGTTTGTCAGATTTAGGGATAAGAGTGATGAATGTCGAGTTTAAAGACGGGATAACTCTTCCTGAAAGTCTAGCATCTTCTACAAGCTTAAAACTAGGTTGGCTCAAATATTCAAATGCTGGCTAAATCATTGGAGATTCAAGAAAGAGTACATTTTGTATAATAATGATACAGTGTGATCTTATAAAGAATCAAGAATAAGAGAAAAGTAGGATGTAACAAGGAGTTAATCAACCCTAATCTAAAACATAAAATATATATCTTTGCTTTAATTACAACATATATTTCTAAAATATAACAAACTCTTATGAGCATCTTTGAAAGATTGTCATAAAGCTTTAATAAAAATAATAAAAATAAAATTGATTTAAATGATCATTAATAATTATGATAATCTTATTTACATTGATTTTTCTAGCCTAACCAACATAAAATAAATAAAATAAATAAAAAATAGTGTTTGAAACAATAAATTTTCATACACAGTGGAAAACAATACTTTTCCAAATTTTATTTAAAAAAAAAAATCTCTTTAAAGTTGCTAACTAGAAAAATGTTATTTGGGTTAATTTAATTAACTTTACGAAGTTTCAACTTCAAACCATTCAATCCTTGGAAAAGGAGGCTTCTTATAGAGTAAATCCATCATAAACAACAAATCAATACTCCAATTCTAAACTAAGCTATGAGGGCTAGTCACACTCTCGTATGCGGTGTAAGTCGTTCATAGTGGTAAAGGTTCCCCTTCTCAAGATGGTCTTTGTTTTTGGAGTGATGTTTGAGAAAGGAAAAGAAATGTGAAAGTTTGTTGAGGAGTTATAGTGAGTAGGTAATGATTGTTGAGTAATAATAGTTGGTTAATTTATTATAAGTTTTATGTTGAAATGAATGGTTAGTATTGTTATTTTTATTTAGTGCCACATATAATGAGCTATAGATACTGAATGTTGAGTGGCAACTTTTGGTCTATTAATTGTTGGCGGTTTCTAGTATGTATAATTAGAAAACCATTTGTTCATATAAATATTTTATAGTTTTGTTGTGCCTATTTATTGAGAGTTTGGATTAAAGATGTGGAGTAAGTTTTAACTCACTATTAAGTTGTAGAAATTTCTCTAGAACCTTTTTGCTATTGAAATACTTATGTAAGACTTGAGAGGATAAAGACTTTCAATGTATTGTAATCATATGTTAGTTGTTGAATAATACATTGTCTACTTTGGAGTGTGAGGTTTTTCTTTATAAAGGATTTTCCTAAAAAATGTGTTATTTAATGGTTATATGGTTTTGCGTTGTTTATTACTACAATTGTATTTACTTATTTTTATGCACATTCTTTTCTCATTAATCATTGGAGGAAGTCTAGTTTTCACTTCTACTTCTTTTCAATTGATCCAACTCTCATGTGAGGTGTTAGGGAGAGGTTTTTTTTATATCTAATCTTAGTTTGAGTGGGATATAGTGATAATGAAATTTTGTTGGAGGAATGGAAAGCACATTTGTATTATAAATGAAGAAGTTTATTGGCACTAAATCCAAGTTGTGGAACCTCGATATAGAGAATTTGCTCGTAGATAAAGATATATGGGTTGTAGTATCTTGAATCAAGCCAACTGGTATGAAAGAGTTGTGGAACCTCGATATAAAGGATTTGCTCGTAGATAAAGATATATGGGTTGTACTATCTTGAATCAAACTAATTGGTATGAAAGATGAAGAGCATGAAGCTTTGGGGAGAAAGGTAGGAAGCCTTATCAAAGTCTATTTAGACAATTTAGTTATTGAATTTTTAGAGAAAAAATATGAAACAACTCTTTACAAAAAGTTAGGAGATTTGTACTAGGCTAAATCCCCTGTTACTAAACTTTTTGTACTGAACAAAAATGTTTGCCTTAAGAATGGCTAGATGGTGGCTATATAACTAAGCATCTAAATACTTTTAATTCTATGTTGAAATAGTTGATCTTTATAGGTGTTAAAATGGATGAGGAGGGTCGTTGTATGAGACTTTTGTCTTATTTTTAGATTCATGGTGGAACCAAGGAAAAATATGACAAGAGGGAAAATGAGAGATCTAAATATTGAGGGAGAGTAAGTCTCTTGGAAAGTCCAAGAAAAAAATGTTGGAACTACTTTGTCAATTTCGGTATCCAACCTATAACTTATTTACTTTGCGAACATTTTTCTTTGGTGTGGACTAGCCACTTTATGGCATATTCACTTGTTAATAAAAGAGTGGAACTATATGTTTTTATACAAATAAATATATAAACAAAATAATTTGCATAGGGAAACAAAGTAAAATTTAGACATAAAAACTAAAATCAAGTTTGTGACCATTGTTTGACATAAAAGTGGAAGTCACACATTACTCAATCAACATTTAAAATACATACACTTACCTACCAAACTCTATTTTCAAGTTGTTATATCATATGTTTCAAATCTAAAATATATTTGCCACTATGGAGTGGATGTTGTCAACATAAAATTACAAAAATAAAAATAAATAATAAAAAATACATGTACTAAAAAATAAATTTTACAAAATAATAAGAACATGTGGATTGGATGCCCACTATAACACACGTCACAAACGCATAACATATTGGTTTAGAAGGAATCGTTCAACCACGAACAAGCTCGTTGCACTTAGGATCATTGTAGAGGAATGTTGTAATAATAAGTCTGGCCTATTTTGTTGCTTTGTGGATTTTATAAAAGCTTTTGATATAGTGCCTAGAAATAACCTCTCGAATATGCTAGAAGAGCTTAAGGTTCCTTCTGAGTTGAGAGATTCTACGATAAGGTTATACGAAAAAGTCATTGCCAAGTTTAAGAATAATGAGGGTGGACAACAAATATAAATTGTAATATTGGAGTTAAACAAGGTTTCCCCCTGTAGCTCAGGGAAAACTCTGGCTACGTGCAGAAACAACTACCTTCCATCTATAGGACGGAAGGGTAGGGTTCTTGTTGGTTGGAAGAGAACTTGCAAACAAGTTTAGGGCCAAGCTACGAAACCCTGCATGGAATAGTTAGAAAACAAAATATGGCTGCAAGAGATAAATGGACACTTGCAACAAAGCATTAGACAATAAGCCTACAAGCAAAATATGTTAGAAAATCAGAATTAAAATGACACAAAACAAAATGATACCTTCTATTTGGGTGGAAATGGGCCACCATGCCCTAGCTTTGGAAGCACCTCTCTCTCTTTGGGATGGAAGCTTAGCTTGTGGAGCAATGGAGGAGAGGGAGGGTGAATGGCTTGAGAGGAAAAGGGTCTCAAGGAACTCACACGGGCAGCATAATGATAGGGAGAGAAGGAGTGTTTTGAGAGTGACACCCACCCCTTTATTTATAGTTTTTTCTTGAGATTTTAGGGTTTTAAGCCCCTGGTTAGGGATTTAGCCCATTTTTTGAGCTTTAAGCCCCTTTCTCCCAATTCTTAGCTCCTTTGGGGGTTTTAAGCTCCTTTGAGGGGTTTTAGCTCCTTTTTGGAGGTTTTAGCCCCTATGAGAGCTATTTTGGCTCTTTTTAGGGATTTTTAAGCCATTTTCATGTTTTTGAGCCTTTGCAGGGGTGTGGGGGTCAAATGAGGGTAGTGTAATGGATGTCTTTAGGTGGTGTAGGTCATGTAGAGCTTACTGAGGTATTTTTTGGGTTAACAGATTCCCCCTTAATGTGTGAGGGCAAGAGCTCATCGTATGATCGACGGACATCATAGGATTTTCTGGGGAGAGGTGGTGCTTCCTGGGCTGGAGCATGGTGGCTTTTGGTTTTTGTATTAATATGGTTCCCATCAATGGGTGAGATACAAATAATGTGTGACATGTATATGAATGAGGCAGGCATCCCAATGATCGTAACGATGTCAAAAGAATAATGTGATCTAAGCTCTATAATACAAGAGTCGATCATGTACAACTGTTGTGACAATAGTGGTTGCCTCAAAGAGAGGTTGAATACAATACTGATTTGAAGAACTGATACATTGGACCCATGGAATTCTCATGGAATGCTATATCTTCATAATTTATGACCTACTGAAACTGGGACGGTACATAACTGTGGGGACTTACTGACGAAGAGTCAGAGTCTCTGTGGTACACTATGCTGCATCAATCACAAATCTATATAGAAGCACTGCTGGGGATTTTTGAACACTGTCTCCAACGTAGCCCAGAAATCACAAGGGACATGAACCTGTCTGGGTCCCGTAATAGACTCACCAAAGTGCTCGAGTCAGGTGACAACTAAGGTCTTCGACCAAATACTGCACGGACCAATACCCTGTACGAATCTCAACGGTGCGATGATGTGGCTAGAGTCGAGCACATGAGACATAACCATCCTGAGAGGCACTAAGGACTCCTCTCAAGTGGTCCAAGGAACTCATCAATGAGGTTAATGAAACCAGGGTACAGGGACCTCTGGGTCTATCCTCTGGAATATGTGTGTTGTCGTCGATAGAGGGTGACCTGCAACTGGCCAAGGAAATGGTGTTTCCTTGACCAGTAGGACGAGGGAGATAACCAAAAGATGTGAGACAATCTGAGGACTGGCCCACTGAATGGGGGAGGGAGGTGGAACAGGGGCAGGGAATCACGGGGAACTCAAACTTCCTTTGTTTAGAGTATGACGACATGGCGGACCAGGAAGCAAATGAAACTGACTCATGGGAAAGGGATCATAGTTGTAATACCGGGAATGTAACTACAGATGGGAAATACCTGGGGGAGGTAGACATTTTTGATATTGAAGGAATCCAATGAAGACACATCACAAAATACTCTAAACAAAGGCGACCAAAAGTGGGAATGTTGCCAAATTATTATATATGGGTGGTGTCTAAAGGCATTGTTGTGGTACGATCTTGTGGATTTTTAGCAAGCCCAAGAAAGTAAGTGCACGATGGTGCTTTCAATTTTAGAGAGTCTGAAAGCATGAAGAAGACTCCAGTGGGGTCTATTTTTCGTTGATAGTCTCATGTGCCCGAAAAGGATAAAAGTGTACATAGGAGAGCTCACCCATCCTTTAGAGGATGGGAGACTTCTTTACCGTTGCTAGTCCAATCAGGCTAGAAAATGTTAAACCTGTACTGACTAGACATTCATTCAGATACTTTTATGAGCATGAACGAAACCAAGTTTGCTCTGTGATCTTTTCTTTATGAGAAGGCTGGAAAAGAGCTTAAAGACAACCCATGATGAGGTTTTTCATAAAGTGCGGCCCCTCTGCCCGAGAAAGGATAAAAGGATGCAGAGGGGAACAGTATTGGCTTGAATGTGCCAAGGTGGTCCTTTTCATATGGTAGTCTACATAGTCTGCAAAAGGAGATAAACAAGATGATGTAGACACCCTTTCCTATACTTTAACGAGCAGGAAAGGAAGCAGTTGCGCTCAGCAATCTTTTCATTATTTTAGGAGCCAGAAAAGAGCTTAAAAGAAACTCCAATATGGTCAACCGATCTAGGAGCAACTAATGGTGACCCTATGTCAGGACAATGGATAGTGGTCCAAAGGTTATCCAGGCAGTATGGATGGAGCAGGAGGCTATTGAACATACCAATACATGCGTGGGATGGATCGCGGAAAAGGAACGGGAATCAGTGTGGCAGAGGCACGCAGAATGAGGAGACTCTCGGACAAAGGTCAAGAGAGTCTCGTGTGACCAATCCGTACCAACTTGGGGTGGACGGATTGGACTGTTATATGAAGAATAATAAAATGAGAGGGTGCATAATGGATGCATGCAAAATGATGTGCCTTCCAGGAGATGGTCTGGAGCCCCGCGTAAGTTGCGCTGGACGGGTATGATGCAAATATAATTCTGGACACTAGCATATGATACAAGTACAGGTCTAAATACATTTATATAGCAAAGTGGCACGTAAACTGAGGTAACTCTCTGGAAGTGGGCCAGAAAACCGATTACTGACTATGATACAATGGTCTCATCATAAGATAGAGGATGAGAAACCAAACCTAGTGGTGCGAAAAACGTCTTAAGGGACTCTGGATGACTTTGATTAGCAGCTAGTGATGCTGCTCCTGGTGCAATGGTGCATAGGGAAAAACTAGATCAAATGGAGGCCTATGGGTACAGAACTAGCTCAATATACACGTGTGATTTGCGTGGTGACACACAAACTGATGTGACTCCAGGAAATCGCCCAAGGAATGAGCAGGGAGGGAGGCAGTCTAAAGTCTGTTTCTCGACCCGAGAGCGTCGTGCAACCGGGGAGATACGAATAGGCCTCGACTTTCAGGGCAGGTCTGGGGACCTGACGGTATGCTAGCATGGTGGTAGCTATATCATACGCACAACATACTGTGTACATGAGCATATGGGGGACTGCACTGTCTAGTGGGCTCCTAGCAGTGTAGGGGGAGGGATAATATCTACCTTCTCATGTGCAAATGATGCGACGGAGTTCTAGAATGGGCTCACTCTGACTAAAAGCGGAACAACAACTTGAGGAGGGCACCGACTCATGGTAAAAATGATGCAAAACAAAAAATAAAAACTATGTTATAAGTAACTTATGGTGGTGGTATCAGGCATGGGATCTCTTGAGGTGGAGCCCATTGTGGGGATTCATCAAGAGCCGACCGTCTGAGTTAGCGAAGAGATGTGCCCCCTTGCCAAGACAAAGGTCATTGGCGAGGCAGGGTGACGAAATCTGGCCTTTGATGGGAAGAATCGATTCCACACCATGGTTGAAAGGGAATGGGGTAAAACGGGTGGTGGTTTTACAGATCTCTCCATCATCCTGACAGTGGCGTCGGGATAGATCAGGTGGATCTTCTATGGGCGAGGAGATGGACGGACTACTGGAGCTAGAGATTATGTAAATGGTTGTTGTGGTCGAGGAAGAAACAAGAGGGTGGATCTCCTCAATGGCAGTGAATTCGGATTCAAGGGAATGTTTTCAAAGTTGGCTAAGGGTGGCCCAAAACTCGACCAAGTCTTGGCAGTGGTGAGAATAATGCCCATACAAGCCGCAAAGGGCGCATGCATGGTTTGTCCTCAAAGACTTGTTTTTTACTGTTGGCCCACTTGGGAGTTCGACCACTGGAAGGTTTTCTGTTGTGTCCATGGCATTTAAAAGTGTGAAAATCATGGAAATTTCAGGACAGTTTTGAATTGCATGGCCCTGTTCGTCGCACACGGCACATGGCGGGATCTGTCAGGGTTTAGTTGTTGCTTTCGTATTTTTGCCCTTGTTCCTTTTTGGGTGGGGCACCGTAGATGCAGGTGCGGAAGGTGGTTTTTATGGGACAGAAGGGGGGGCATGATTCAACCGCGATGGGTTGAACAGGAGTCAACACAACGTGGGGTATTGGAGGTTGAGCAGACGGGTCAAGACACCATACAAGGATCCCCAGTGTAAAGTTGGGTATGTTTAAGGTAGCCATAACATGCTTACTTACAATGCCAGGTGGAGGAAATAGGAAGGGAATTATGTGGACTGGGGAGGAGCCCAAGTAGTGCCCTGGTGAGTACCTTTGGGGATGAGTTGGTGGTTACAGCTGAGCATGATGTTGTGGCTGCGCATGAGGTTGCTGTGGATGAGGTTGCGACTGCTGATGGTATTGCGGCTGCGGATGGGGTTGCGGCTGCAGGTGGGGTTGTGGTGCAGTAGTGCTGGATGACAACATGCACAAATTCGCAGTATCACTTGGCGGAGATGGTGGTGATACTAAGGGTAAGGAAGCCATCATAGAGGTGTCGGCGAACAACCTTGGTGTTAACACCCAAAAATGGTTAACTACCTCATCTACCCCATTTCATGGCTCATTCGTCCATTTACCTACCATATTTCCCTGAAAATCCCA
>LPNX011163748.1:0-17878 GCA_001517045.1 Pseudotsuga menziesii | reverse complement strand
AAATGTTAAAGTGGAGGAATAATTAAATCAAGGTCGTAAGACCATAAGCAATAATGGTAACCAGTACAAACATAGGCATAATAAAACCCAGCCTTGTGTAAACAATATTACTAGCAACCATAATAATAATCACTAAGTGAGGGTGGTAAGTCTGTTCGTCATCCAAGCTGTGAGATAGTTGAACATAGGCAGTATGTCTTTTGTTTCACCATCATAATCAGTTTTCTGTCGTCATGTGCACCTACACGCGATAAGGAAAGAAATGCATTAGTTCAATAAGAACTAAGTAAGCCCTGTAGCAACAAGTAAAAACAATTATCTTTCTGGTGTTTTTACAAGGGAAACAAGTCCCGCCACTCCACCCCTTGACAATACAAGTTAAGTTAGAATTATTCATAAACAGTAATCAAACCTTATAACCAATGAGTAAGCAATTGACCGTGCATACATACATGTAAATACATAACCATCGAACTTAGATATTAAGCAACATAACAACAACATAACATTACACTAATAACCACATCGAGGAAAAAATATAGAAGGAAGTAAGAACAACTTACGACAATACAGTGCAGTGAAACCAAGTACAACACATTATGCATAAGTTAAGATAATGTCCAGTTCATGTAGTATTTGACTAGCCTAATAAATTTTTCTTTTTTTCAAATTTTGGAGACATTACACACTCCAATTTCCATCAATTCCGTTTTTATTTCTCGATAACAAGTACACACATTGAGAGAAACATGCCTCTATGTTTGTTTAGCTTATATATTACCTGGTTCAAGCTAACAATCTTAAAAAAAGATCATTATATCCTAAATCATACATTTAATCAATCAAACAATGATCAACAAACCACTTATACCTTTTAGCCCAATTTCTCATTTATTAAAATAATAAATGTTTATATAGATATATGAAATACAACTAGCTTCCATATGATCTTATGATCCCTCCATTTTAAATATGTGTATGAAATCATATAGTAGTGAATCTTTGAAACTCTAGGTAGTGAATCAATTTGGTATCTTATTAGTTAAGGGATCATGGGCGAGCCCATGAATAGAAACCTGGTCAAACATGCCCCACTGTTTTCATTCCCGAGTTTTCCTAAGAATCCATATTATATATACTGCTCTGAAGGATTTGTATGGTCAAACTTGGTGCATACTGCTCCAAGGATTTGTATGGTCAAACTTGGCGCATTTGTATTTATTGTTTTTGAATGGAGTGTAGATTGTTAATTTCAAATGGAAAGCAAGAGTTCGTTTCTTGCATAGGAGATTCACTAAGTGTATTTTGTTCAACCCCAGTAGCATATGAATCCAATGAGAATGATAATGTATTGTGTTCAAACCCGGTCGTATAAAAACAATACTTAAGCAGTTAACCCGGTCGTATGAACTTGAGCATTTGCTGATACTCAAGTTCAGCAGTTATTGAAATATTTCTGCTATGTTGCTCTTACAGTCAGGTATAGTCAGCTTGATCTATGCCGTCAGTATTAAGGTTGTTGATTGAGCAATAAAGTAGAGAAAGATAATTCAAGGAAGTATTTTCAAATACAACTCCAAACTAACCAGGAAACACCAACACAAATTTGGAAAACCAATACATATCACCAGAGAAAACAATAGAAATTACATTGATAATAGTGTTAACAGTGCAACACTTCACTTCCCAATAATGGGAAGAAACAATTTTACCTAAATCCCATTAAACAATTACAGAAAATAGAAAGTGTGGTGCAAAAGAAAGGGTCCGAGCAAAAGAGATAGCAAAACAAGAACGACACCATTCATGGGGAATGAAGGTGCGGCAGTGCTTGTGTTTGTTGCATTTATTCAACGTCTCGGTCGAATCTGGCTCTGGCGCTGCCTGCTGAAGAAGTGGGAGTGAGCTAAACTCTACAGATTATATCAGTGAATATTTTGATTAAAATTCTGCAAGAATTGTTGAAATTGTAGTTTTAGTTTGTTGAAATTGCATAATAGGGATGTCTCAAAGGTTATGGAATATGGAAGGCTCAATTCTCTCCAAATTCAGGCAAATTTCACTGACAAAAATACAAATAATCTAAAGTTAAGCTCAATCCAAAAAAGTAAACTCATGAGAATGCTACGAAGACAAGCGCAGCCGCCCCTTAGTCCCCATGGATGGTGTCGTACTCCTTGTGCTATCTCTTTTGCTCAGAACCATTCTTTTCCACCACGCTGCACTCACTAATGTGCTTGTGCTTGCCTTGCCTGGGCTACCACCAATGGTAAACCTAATCAAAATTCCCAGCTTAGAAAGTGAATGTTGACCTAAATAGTTGTATAAATAGATCGCGGGGAGCAGTAGTACCGAAAGCACCCAAGATCGTAACAATGGTACTAAGAACGTACTGCGTTTGAAGTAGTACAGAAAGTCAATAGGCAGTACAGTACAAGAGAGGCGTCTTACTAATGCAATACATTAATACAAATTTGGAAACGTCAACATTCAAAGCATTTAGGTTAGGTAGAATTTGCACATGTTCAACGCTGTGGAATTTACGGCAAAAAATATTTTACATGCAGCAGAGTAATAAATGTTGAGATCCAACAACCCACAATGCAACAGCCACAGCATTTATTATTCAACTGCATGTTGAATATTGTTCTCCCGAATTTACACCTGGATGCTCACGTTTGTATATCTGGTAGAAAGTTTAGACTATTTTACAACAGGAAATTTTGATTTTTTCTGCACAATTTTGAAAAAAATTCATAGAATTTTTTAAAATTTTGGTATATAAAGGGTTTTTTTTTATAATGTTTAATCAATTTTTATGGTTAAAATTATCATTAAAACACAATTAAATTAAAACACTTGCAAAATTAAAAAACATTATTTCATAGCAAATTGTCCTATATTGTAAAAAAAGATTATAAAGCATATTACAGTGCACCACACTATTTTATCAATTTTAAGAATATCATTTATTTTCATTTATAGTGGGAAGGTATGTAATAATTTATTTTGAAAAAAAAAGTTATTGAAAATTATGAAAAGTTTTCTTAATTAAACATCAATTTTTTTTCTTCTTATAATTATGCTTTAAATACCACAAATAAACAACTTATACTATGTCTTTAAAAATATTGAGAAAGACCATAACATACTATTTTTAATCCTTTTATTTTAAGTTTGAATTATACAAAGTTGTGCATAAGTTTTTTATTATACTTTGCTTAAATATTATGAGGTATATATGTGATTTGAATACTCACAAATATAGTTATTTTGCAATTAATAAAATAACCAAAATTGAGTGAGCATAAGCACCTAAAGGGGCTACCACATTACAAGAGGGAAAAGGTGAGGAGTGTGGGGGAATGTTAATATGTCTTATCCAGTATGAAAATTGAAATAGTAAAATTGTGATTCTATAGTAGTACCCTTTAATGCTTTGATAGAGGGGATCTAGCTCAGTCTCCCAAACAAGAATAGAGTTAACATAAACATTTTCATGTTGAAAGAACCTTTTTTTCTCCAACCTATTGGAATGCCCTTGATTCTTCATTAGTTTTTTTTAAACTTATTTTTAATAAAAGATTTTTTAAATTAAGCTTAACAAACACCAAAATTGATGTTATTAATGTTGTAAAAAACATGGCATTCACTATCATACAACAAAAATAGACCCTATGAATTTGAATAGTTTCAAATTCTTGTGACACATAACCACATTAGTCGAAAGATTTAGCCTGGCCATTATGAAATGCATTGGGTCAAATAGATCAGAAATTAGATGCAATCGACATAGTTTAAGTACCATGCAAATATACAAATCACTAAAGTATAGTAAACAACTCTATGATGAAGTCATGGCACAATTCGTACTATTGATCAACTAGAACCAAAAGCTTCCTTGTAACGAACGCATTTATAATCTTACGAGTTACTTGGAGTTTGTATCTAGCATTGAATCAATTCAAGCTACTATTATATGTCAATGATGTGGGATCCCGTACGGTGGGGGAAGGTGGTTTTCACCCAGCCCACTAGGGATCAAATCCCACCGAGACATGGCCCGCTGTGATAAGGCTTGAAGGGTAGACGCCCCTTGGGATAGACTACCGCCCCTGGACGGGATTGGAGTTCGGGACGCCTCGGCCCTTGCTGAGTCACAAGTTTCTGGTATATCTGGCTTGCGGGCTGTTGGATATACCTGGGGTTTATAGTGGCAGCCGACGGCTTTGAACCTGGGCCTCGCTGAGGTAATCCCGACGAGTTACCGATTTCCCTAACCTAAAAAAAAAAATTCAAGCTACTATTATAGAAAATAAAAATAGTAAGATTCATATTGAGCACAACTTATATAAGATATATAATGTCCCTTTTTCCACCATTTTTATTTATTTATTTAATGTTTAACTTTAATCAAAGACTAAATTCCACGTTTATAATAAATTTCATGAGTTTATTGTTAATATTATTGATACTATAAATATTGTGTTCTTTGCTTTCTCGTATTTATCCTAACTACGTCTACATTATTGTACTTGAAATGCCTATCAATGTTTTTTCTCCTCACGAAAAAGACCGCAGTGGTTTTATATATTAAAAACAACCACATTTTTCAAAAGTATGTATCAGTGCAAGGAAATGAGTCTCTAGCGAAGGCTTTTAGTGTTACAAGATTGGTAAAAAAAAGTAAAAAAACATTCTTTTACAACCTTCGCCAATGGTAGCGGACTTTTTAACGGAGGTCATAACGGATATATTTTATAACTAAAAAAAATTTTGGTGGTGAGATGTTTTAGGTAATGTTTTTTTATCGGTGCATTTTACTTCAAAATAGGCACAATGGTGTGTTACATAACACAACGCACTGGTGTTGTACTATGTAAAGTATCTACATCAGTGCATTCAAACAAAATTAGCACTAGAAATAACATAATTTCAACGCCATGCCGATGCTCACATATCAATTATATGCATCGGTGCTTTGCTACATAAAAAAACACACATATGCGATATGTCACATCATACGCACAATAAAAAAAATTATTTTTTAGCTTTGCTGGTGCAGTCGATTGATATGAGTACATTATTGTGTTAAATATGTGACGCACTGGTGCTTACAATCTATCAAAATAACCTAGTGCATTTAAACAACTAAAATGCACGGAGGCACTTAAACACATATAAATCGTTGATTCAAATAAGATTTTGTTGTTATCGGTGCGTATAAACCATTGATATGCATCGACGCGAAAAACAAATGAAAATGCATTGGTGACATCATTTGGCACATGGAAATATTTATTTTAAAATTTATCTGTGTGTTTAATTTACATAAATGCACCGGTGCTGAGGGTTCGCGTAGACGCACCAGTGCGAATAATTCGAGTAGATGCACAGATGCATCATCGGCTACCAAAAGCACTGCAAATGATTCTTTGAACAGTGGTTACTCACATTGCAACCAAATATATAGATTATTTTTTTTATTCCATTATTCATTTGAAATTAAAAGCTTTTTGTATAGTACTATTCATTTCAATTTTAATGATTACATTTGTGAGTTTTTTAGTGTTCGGGGAAATGCACCAAGGTGACATTAATTATCAAAAGAACTACATATGATTCTTTGAACAAGGACCATTGACATTGTAATGAAATATATATATATATTATCTTATTTTTATTTTTTAATTCCTTTATTTATTTGAAATTGAAATCATTTTTTTATACTACTATTTATTTCAATTTTAATTATTGGGTTTGTTTGGATTAATTTCATATATCATAGATGCAAACATCTATTGTAATATTTAATCATCCATACATTTAATTACCAATATATTTTTTACATGTAACATTTGACAATAACATTGAAGAATGCAATTGAATAAAAAAGTTTGTTTTATTATACATCAATAGCAATGCATTTGTCATACAAAATAGGACAACATAGAGATAACAATAATCAAAATGTCAACATGCATGTTGTTGGCTTCCTTCAACTAACCCGGGTTCAACCTTCATCTTGACCAACAAAACCCAAGGCATCGACCCGACAAAGCATAACCTCGTTGGCAACACTTGCGACGCAAGTGAAGTCTCACCCAAGATGCCTATAGGGACTGCAAGAAACAAGCTATTGCAGTTACAGAAGCGGATCTCTCCATGGCAGAACTCGACAGACTACCCAAGGATGTAGATCAGGGAACACTGATTGACAGATAACAACAATATATAAAAACATACAGATCTAAATTGCATCTACCAGACTCTCAGTACTATTATTCCATTTCATCATAAGCATTATTAGTTGTAGAAAAATCACAAAGATTTGGACATAAAATAAACATACAACGTTCACACAAAGGTTTTAACCTGGAAACCCATATAGGAAAAAACCACAAAAGCACTCTTCATCTAGCATAAGTCATGGCTTGAATGCTTTTCGTCTACAGACACATCTTGCAGACTTGTTCATCAAAACTACATTACACTATGTCCGTACACAAATCATGCAGATCGAAATTATATGCCCTTCACGACTCATATTCATCATTCACACTAAAGCATACAAAATTACATATGATCTCAAAACTTACTCTCGACCAACTCTTACACAAAATTTTCCCCAAAAATAACTCATAACTACCATTCACTAAGATTAGCCTACTCAAGATTCCCCTTTACATTTTTATAGGCTCTAACAACTGATTTTATATCCCGCACCCATTATCCACAAGTGGATAGTTTTTCTAACTAACTCACCCTTATGTTTAATGTTTCCCAAAAACATGGACAAAATTATGGATTTGACCCATTCTTTCTACGCTCTGTCATATCTTTGTTCACACTGTGACTAGATTCCTCAAAAAATTTGGACCACACTTTACACACTTCCACAGAGCCAACACATCTAATTTTTACAATTATTGGTAACTTTTTGTTTTTCAATTTAGACAATATGTCCAGTACATTATTATACAAAATGTCTGCTTTTCACAGAAAAATATTTCAAAATATACAACAAGCTAAAGCAGCTTGCATTAATATAAAAATTAAATATGGATCATCATTCTTCACTGGAACTATTAACAGTAATTAAGACACTTGCATCAATTGGGTTATTTTACCGATTGTTTTTTTTTATTGACTCAATTGTTTTCCTCTTCTTCAACTAGCATCTGCAAACATAAAAATAAACTGCACTGAGTGTATATACATTGTCCGGAATACTAAAAATAAAATAGATAGTATACATGAATGTAAATTGAAAAGAGAACTACATGCATAGTAATAATAATTGAGTCATGAGTGATACACATTCTTTCAAAACCATATCTCATGCCTTCCATCAACAAGTCAGAAGTTGGCTCCACTCCATATTGTTGGTTGTCGATCCTGATATTCCTTATTCAGAGATCATGTTTCAGTTTTGTTTGGATCCCAGTAACATGACATGGGGGTGGGGGGGGATGTCCCCCCTACTAAAGTCATCATGGGGGGTCCATAGAGGGCAATGACTAGTTTGGGAGCCCCACCATGGTGTGGGTTCAGAGGGAAGAGCCCCCATAGTGAAAATTTAGGAAAAAATGCCTTGTAAAATGTTGTAATTTCAAAGTCATGACTTCTTCATGTGTGGGTGATTTACAATCCCATGGTTTTGGGAAACCTGTGGTATTTTCCAATGGGAATCCATTTATAAAAGGAAGGCATTGTAATTCAGTTGTGTATTATATTGTAGAATTGTAAAAAATATCTATGTGATTGTGTGAGAGAAACTGTGAGAATGTGAAGAGGAGCTACAGCAGGTGTGTTGCAGGTTGTATCCCTTCATTTTGTTGGATGGTATAGTAATAAAGGACTAGCAATTTCTGTGTGGGCGTATCCCATCTTGGGTGAACCACATTATATTGATGTATCTCTTGTAATGTGTTTATGTATTTAATATTTTCATCGTGTTTATTGCTCTTGCTCTGTAATCCTATTTTTCTAACACATACATAGTTCTTTACAAGTTTTATGCCCCGTCACAATTAATCATATATTTAGTACAAAGGATTTTTTAAGTAGAAAATGAGAGAAGTAAAACAATATAGATACTTAAAAAATCCATAATTATTTTTGATACACCAACATATACTCACAACCTTTTCTTAACGCAATGTCAATCAATTCGCCTGATGGTTCCTCTTTGAATGTTAACACCTATTTGAAGGCATCCAAGGATTAGTAGTGAAAAAAAAATACAAATCACAACCACTACAAAATATTAATTTCTTACAAGGAAATCACAAATACTCACAAACATTGCTATCAACCCCTTTCTTCCTTGTTGTCCTATCTTCTATGTTTATTAGGTTCCATTTTGTTTTCTTTTCTGCATTAACAAAACAATTGAAAATGAATGTTAACATAATTAATTAATGAGGTTTACATATTCCTAAAAATCAATTATTTCATACATTTGAAAACACGTTTCTATTCATATGGCTCCTCTTGCGATGCAATTGTGTCTATTTCCTTGACCATCTCCTTGTACACTTTTTTGGACACCCCTATGGCACATTTCAAATATCACCTCATTCATCCTTTGGGATTTTCATAACATTCCTAGAAATGTAAAATGATTGCATTAAACCATTTTTCTGTTCATATGAAAAATAAATAATATAGCAAAATTAAAATTATTGAAGGAATGATGCTTTGTAGTAGTTATACATACATATTCTACATAAACATGTTTAGGAATATTATTTTTCAATGATTCTTTTTTTGTTGTTATATGTTATTGCTATTGCAAGTTTAACAGGTCTTACTGACCATTTCTCTTGGAGCGTCTCTTATAGTCTACATATGACCTAATTTTTTGAATCATTCGATTTGTTTTTGTATTTTAAGTGAAAAGTGCATGTGTGTGTTCTTTCCACTACATCCCTCATAATATTATAAAATTATTTGCCCCTTCTATTAACTTCCAGGACCACTCCAGATGAGCTAAAGACCAATTGATCATCATTATAATCATCTTCCGTAATTTTTTTCTTATGATGACATTGACTTAAGTTGATGTCAGAACCTCTATAACATTTAACATATCTAAATTAGATTATTTGAAACATATTAGTGAATAAGCATAAGTACATTATTACTCAAATTTGAAGAAATAATTCATATTGACTTCATTTTATTCACCTGATTCAGCCCTCTACAACCTTTCCATCAACTTTTTACACTCTTATGGACTTAGATTTGTAATAATCTTATCGAGCTTCCTCATTTTTTGGCTCTGCAAGTCACACATTAAAAAATACATAATAGTTAAATTTACAAATAATTCAAATAAAATTAATTTAAATACATAATTTAATTAGAACCACTTGTATTCTTTGTAATCCTAGATGTTCTTCCACCGTGTTGAGTAAATTTTTTGTTCATTGAACTCATGCCATGCAATTTTATCAATAAACATCATGTACCATTAAATATACAATCTATTGATATATTATCCAAATAAATTACAAACCTTCAAAACATAAAACAATTATGATATTGGCATGTTTTATCAAACAAAATGCACCAGTGCGTATATCCATATGTCGCATTAATGTGTTATACCAATGCAGGTACACCGATGTGTTATACCAACACAAGTGCACCGTGAATGACTGAAAGTATTTATCATTTTATGGAAATAAAAAAAAGGTTCATTCCTGCCATTGTCGGTGCTATATTTGTATAAAGGAATTGATAACAAACAACCAAGAAACTAGAAAAGGAGAAGGCATTGTGTGTCACAAGTCATTAGCAATTCATTATAATGATAAGTGCATCAATGCATTTTGGAAACACAAATGAACCAATTTTGACGCATTCATTTTTTAACAAAAATTAAAATAAAAACTTTAGAGGGCCTACATGGTTATAGATTCGATCCAAAAAATGGCCCCATCTCTCCCTACAATTTCTAAATATATTCACAAATTCAACAAATCTAAAATCCCTAAAAGGTGAAATCATAATATGTGAACATTACATTGATTTATACCCTAATATAAAATTTTGCAGCCACAACAAAGGAAAAGAAGCAACAAGAAAATAAGGGTCGCAACATTGAAGGTACGTATGAAGTTTTTTTTCTAAATTTGGTTAAATTCTAAATAAGATAATAAGATCAAAAATAATATTTACATCATTGTTAATGTACTGAATATGTACTCATAGACTGTCTAATTTAGAGAGGACAGAGGTGAGGCACAAGACAACGCGAGGGTTTGCAGAGTAGTGTGGAGGGTTAGCTCAAGGCACGCGGCCTAGGAAGGCTTCAGGTTGCAGGTGTTGCCTGGCAACTTGGCCTCCTGCAGGGTGCCATGATGATATTAGGGCAGGAGGCGCCCGCCAAGGACATTGGGTCTTTTAGTATGAGAAGGAATGCCTTGACAGAGGACGGCAAGGGAGACAGGGGTCTTCCTGTCCCTAGAAAAGGAAAACAATCAAGTACGAGTGGTTGCTTTCCTCGAATGGCTTCCATCTCAGCGATTCAGATCAAATCTAAGGCAGTCAGGGAAAAAATTGGGACCTGGAAGGAAAAGGCGTTAATTGGGAAATTTGTGGGGATTTGGCCGAAGGAAAAAGACCTGGTCAAGTGGATCAACGGGGTGTGGAAACCTAAAGGCCACTATGACCTGCAGTTGGGTTCTAAGGGTTTCTTCACCATTATCTTCCTCAACCAGGAAGATAGGGATAGAGTCTTGGAGGGGGGTCCATATTTCTTCTTCTCAACTGGCCTTTTCTTACGACCATGGAAGGAGCGTTTCAACCCAGAAATGAAAGACATGATAGTTGCCCCAGTCTGGATCCGCCTCTTCTCCCTCCCAGGTGAATACTGGGACTTGGAGACCTTGCAGGATATTGGGAATAGTCTGGGAGAATTCATAAAGGTTGTAGAACAAATGAGGATCCAAAGACACACAGCCTTTGCCAAGATCTGCGTTTACATGGATCGATCCAGAGAGCTTCTTGAGGCAATCAGTCTAAACTGGGAAGATGAAGAATGGGTACAGCCCATTGATTATGAACAACTCCCCTTCAGATATCGGCTCTGTCATGAACATGGGAATTTGGGATGGAACTGCCCCGGAGATAGCCTTAAGCATGATATGGCAGCCCCTGCACTTCCCAAAGCTGGAGTTAATGACGGGTTTACCCAGGTTAAGAACAAGCGCCGCGGTAAGGGGGGAGCAAAACCTAGGTTCGAATGGACACTCCGTCCCGTGAGAAATCTCAAGGGAACTCCTTCGAAGCTCTAACGTCCCTGGAAGAGGGTGAAGAGGAGCAGGTAATGCTAATGACGGAAGACCAGTAGGAAGGCCCCTCGGAATCTCCAGTTGCTAAGGAAGCCCAACAGACGGAAGGAGTGGAGGAGGACGAGGGGGAAGATATGGATATGGGCAAGCTAGATCTGGATTCCATAGAGGAATAATGTAGAAATAAGGGACAAGGGTACATCTCGCGTCGTCAACTTGAACTTCTTCAGGAGGCCATTATCCGAACAGGCACGGTGTAAAGTTTGGTGATTGACCCAGACGCCCAGAATGGCAGCAATAGTAAGTCCCCACAGGAGGAACTGCGCTACGGAAGGAAGACAAACAAGCAGTGAATAGCAGCGGTGGGAGTACGTCTGATTGAATCTGGACAATACCCAACAATCCAGGAAGCATTCTCTGAAGCTAAAAAGGTTTGACAATGAAGCTCATTTCTTGGAATATCAGGGTTTGTAGTAACCCTAGGAAGTGGAAAGCAATAAATCGAAAGATTAAGCAAGAATCCCTGGACATTCTATTTCTCCAAGAAACCAAATGCAATTTCGGGGGTCTTTCGAAGATCAAGGACAAAATTTGGAAGGGAAGCCAGGTCATGGCCTTAGATGCAGTAAGACAATCGGGTGGTATTGCTATTCTATGGCAGCCACGATCGGTGGAATTCTCCAACTGGCGGGCCAATAAGCTTGCACTTATGGCCGACTTTTGCTTTCTGGATTCGGGATTCCACAGAAAGGCAGGAAATGTCTATGGACCCAGCTGTTTCCTCGAGAAATAGTCTTTTATGGATTTCCTTAACTGGCTCTAGGAGCAAGTGGAGCAAGAGCCATGGGTGCTTGGGGGCGATTTCAATCTGATCGCAAATCTTGGAGAGAAGAAGGGTGGAAGAAGAACCTTGGACAAATTTTAGGAAGCATTTAGCGAATTACTTGCTCGGGGCTTGTTGGTTGACGTAGAAACGGGAAGTGGCTGGTTCACGTGGAACAACAAGCAGGGAGGGGAGTACCTGGCTGCTTCTCATCTAGATCATTTTTTTGTGTCAGAAAATGTCATGCATGGTACGGGGGAAATTCTAGCTGATGTCCTCATGGAAATGGCTCCTACCACTAGCCCATCAGTCTCTCTTGGGATTGGTCTAGCTACCCTAGGGGGAAACCCTTTTGGTTTGAAAGATTCTGGATGGAACACAAGGAATTTAAAGACCTGGTTAGTCAGTGGTGGCAGGAACTGGTCCCCCCCTGAGGAACCGTAATGTTTCGATTTCAGCAAAAGCTCAAGGCCCTGAAATCGAAGATCTGCACGTGGAAGAGAGAGGAATTTAGAAACATTTTTTAGGACAAAAAACAACTGTTGCTAGAGCTGGATCTCATCAATAGAAAGGGTATGGAAACTGGATGGAATGAGGATATGAAAAAAACTGAGAGGAGCTAATGGGGCAGCTGGAAGCCGGGGAAAAACAAGAGGCGCTATATTGGCAACAGAAGGCGAGGGTTAAATGGCTGAAGGAGGGTGAAAGAAACACCAAATTATTTCATAACTTGGTGATCCAAAACAGGAGCAATTCTAGAATCCACAAGTTGAAAACTAGAGCTAGAAACAGGGTGGATTCTAGGCAGGAGATAGAAGCTGAGCTCACCCAACACTTCTCGGAGATCCTTAGGGAGGATGGGGGAGATAGAAGCAGGGACATCGAGCAAATCACTAGGCTAGTTCCTATATTGGTCACTGGAGAAAATAATGAACTGCTGAATAATCCCATTGGGATGCAAGAGGTGGAAGAAGCAGTCAATCAGATGGATTTGGGTTCGGCTCCTGGACCCGACGGCTTCACATCCAACTTCTTCCATTTCTTCTGGGATCTTGTCAAGAAGGATGTACTGGAAATTGTGGAGGAATCCAGAATAAAAAAAGGGGTCCTCAAGGCTTTCAATGCTACCTTTCTCACCCTCATCCTGAAAGAGGCGGGAGCAAATTCTCCAGACAAATTTAGACCGATTGCATTATGCAATGTCATATACAAGATCATCTCCAAAGTTATTGCCAACAGACTCAAACCCCTCCTCCCGATGCTGATAAGCCCAAAACAATCGGGTTTTGTGGAAGGAAAGCAAATATTGGATGGGGTTATTCTTATGCATGAAGTTCTACACTCGCTCAAAAGCTCTCGAACCCCTAGGATGATGATCAAGCTTGATATTGCAAAAGCTTACGATACGCTCAGCTAGGAATACATGGAGAAGATGTTGGGAGCCTACGGCTTCTCTCTCGACTGGGTTGAGTGGGTCATGGGTCTGGTTTCCTTGCCTTTCTTTAATATCCTCCTGAATGGATCCCTGACCTCCACCTTTCAGTCTTCTCAGGGCATTCGCCAAGGGGACCCTCTGTCGCCCTTTCTTTTCATCCTCATGGCGGAGGGCCTGAGTCGCCTCATTGCGGCCCAAGTCGAACGTGGGGCTATTCGAGGTGTGAAAGCTCATGAGGGGATGCCCCCTCAGACACATCAACAATTTGTGGATGACACTATGCTCATGGGGCACCCTTCAGTCCAAGAAGCCCGAAGCTTCAAAAAAAGTCTGGACCTTTTTGCTCAGGCCTCAGGTTTGGCGGTTAACCCTAATAAATCTCAGTTCTTCTTTGGCAATACCCCTTCGGCCACTCAGAGGAATATCCTAAGAATCCTGGGGTTCTCTAGAGGAGACTTCCCATCTAAATATCTTGGCATTCCCCTGGGGATTGGAAAGCTGAAAACTAAAGAATGGCAGGAACTCTTGGATAGGATAAAATAGAGACTATCTAGTTGGGTGCTCCGCACCCTGAACTTTCCTAGAAAGTTGATCTTAGTCAAGTCCATCTTACAATCGATGCCGACTTACCTCTTTTCGATCTTAGCCGCACCAAAGGTTATCCTTAATCAAATTCGTAGCATTCAACACAATTTCCTTTGGGGATCGAGTGGGGAAAAGACCAAATTTTCTTTGGTTAGCTGGGAGGATGTCTGCAAACCTAAGGTTCAGGGGGGTTTGGGCCTTAGGGACCCTGAAATGATGTCGAATATTTTAGGGGCCAAGATTTGGTGGAGGTGGGTCAATCATTCCTTGGAAACCTGGGCAAGACTGTGGAGTAAAAAATATGTCGAGGACATAACTAGTCATCTTCTGATTCGTTTCAACGAAGCCCCTAGTGGATCCCCCATCTGGGTAAAATCCATGGCTGGAAAATCAATTATCCAAGATCATAGTTTTTGGGAAATTAGGGATGGCAGCAGGGCAAAGTTCTAGGAAGATTCTTGGAACCAGTTCCCCATCCTAGGAAGAGACCCGTGGTGGGCTCCTATCAAACAACAGGAGATTGAGAGGGGCAAGGTCCTGGTGTACCAATCATGGGGTCCAGGATTCCAAATGGATTAGCACCAGTGGAACTTCCCTGAGAAACCTGTCCTTATGAGTGAGGATGACTGGGAAGCTTTCCAGGAGGAATTGCAAAAATGATTTCGCAAAGCTCAAGAGGGTCCAGATATCTTAAGGTGGGGCTATTCCCCAAAAGGATCCTTCAGCGTTAAGGAGTCCTACTGCATCAGGATGTCAAGGAACGCGGCGATGGATGACATTTGGGGTAAAATTTGGGCTACTAACTTATGGCCCAAAGTGGCCCTCTTTGCTTGGCTTGTAGTCAGAGGAAGGATCCTCACATATGACAACCTACAAAAGTGGGGGATTTTAGGCCCATCCCAGTGCAGTATGTGTTATCAAGCGGAGGAGATGATGGGCCACTTGCTGGATAGCTTCCCCTTTGCAGCTGCAATATGGGACAAGGGGGCAATGAAGTTCAGACGGAGCGATCGAATAAGGGGCCAACCCCCTCATACTATAAGAGATTGGTGTCCTCGTGCCTTCCAAAACCCCATCATCAGAACCATTTGGGATGTTTTTCCGGGCATGGCCATGTGGTGTGCTTGGAAGGAGCGGAATGCTAGGATATTTCGCGGCCAAACCAAAAATATGGAGGCGGTTTGGAACATGTTGCAAGACAACTTGATATCTTCTATTAGGTTTATCAGTGGCACGAACAGGATAGGGTTATCCTAAGGGAGGAACTCCATATCGCGGAGAACTGGGGATTGGATGGTCCTATGATTGATGCCCTGCACTATCGGGACAAATTGTGCATCCCTTCCAGCCCAGCAACATGGTCGTCTCCCCCCTCGGGTGTTTTTAAATTGAAATTCAACGAAGCGTCTCGTGGAAACCCATGTCAAGCAGGTTTTGGTGGTCTATGTCGAGACCATGAAGGCTGAATCAAGAAGGTGTTCATGGGTGCCATAGGTAAGGATACTAACAATTCAGTAGAGCTTGAAGGCCTCCTTCGTGGAATGTAAGTGTTGATCAGTGGGGGGTTCCTCCCGGCGATAATAGAAGGTGATTCCAGTACGCTCATCACAATGGCTAAACGTCTGCTGAATGGTCAAACGACGGAGAAGATCTCCCCTAGCTGACTGTTGTAATGGATAATTCACCTAATAACCTAGGTCTGGGGGTTACCAACATACTATGACCTTGCAGACAAATTGATTGTAAAAGTACAAATAGGAAATAGGGAAGTAACAGGAATTTACTTGTAATAAATGAAGGTTGATCCAAGCTAACTTCTTCCTCTTTGCTTGACTTCAACAATCTCTAGGATAGTTCCTCCTTCAACCTGTTAACAAAAGTTCTTCCCATACACAGTATGATTCATATATAAAGATGCAGGTTAGGTAAATCACATATTATAATGAAATATAAACATTTACCAAGCCACAATACATGAAACACAATATGGAAGAAGTAATCTGCTTTTATTAACAATAATAGAGGGAGTTTAGGTTACAACCCAATGTCTGAACAAGGGACTCCTCTGTCACCAAAGGACTCTGAGTTTCTCTGCTCCAAAGATTCTATAGAAAATCCACCAGCATAACTTTGCTCTCCTAGTATGAATATCAACACCCTCCCCAAGGCCTCTATTTATATGGATGAAATGAGGCAGTTCTCGAAGGTTAGGGAGGTTATAGCAGTTAATGGGATTAAGGTAAATGAAGCAACTAATCTCCCATTAACTCGTGTTTTTTAAAAACTAATTTTGAGGAAACCATGCGCGGGTCTGTAGTAAAGCAACCCGCGCATGATGCGCGACTCTGTAGAATTGCAACCCGCGCATAGATGTATGCGCGACCTGCTGAACATAATACTCGCGCATATGCGCGAGATGCCAATAAAGATAGTCGCGCATGCACTCAAAATCTCAAAATAGCAAAGTAACCAGCTGGGCATATAGGCAATGTATTTCATCATCAACCAAGGTATAATGAAACTAGGAAAACCTCAATCCATAAGTGTCCTTTTGTGTGCCGACCCGAGGGATGTCAGCACTCGGACGGAGAGGTGCCAATCAGCTGTATAACAGATGCCCCCTAATGTGTGAGGTCAGAGGGGAACGAAGGATTGTAGAGACTAACTCTGGAGAAACTCAGAAGTCCAGTGGAGCAGAAAGAGTACCTGAAACCAATACATAATAATGTCATATACAAAGCTATATCTGAGGATGCTATGTTCAATTTACTGGAACACTAGCTCCTTTACAAGATGAGAGTACATCATATAATACGGGTAAAACCACGTATGTACAAAGGTGGATCAAAGCCACAATATAACAATGATGAGTCTTCAAAGATCTGGAAGCTGGATATAGAAACGGAACATAGTCTTGCGCAACTTAGTTCATAAGTGAGGAACTAAGGTCTTCATACAAGATCCCAAAGAACCAAGTACAATCCAAGCCATGTGAATAAGGGTAAGCTGAAGTCGAACATGGAGAGGATTCAACAGTTTGTCAACCAATAGATGATAATTGACAACTGAAGCAAAGGAGTTCACCAATGATGAAAGTGAATCCAGAGGTACTACCATCAAACTCTAGGTCTTCGTCATCAGGAAGTGCTGAAACTGAACCATACTATGATAGGGAAGGCAATATATCCTCCAACGGATCACAAGAGTGACTAGGAACTGGGAAAAATAAGGTAGACACAAGTAAAAGGATAACAGATATAACGGTGATTGGATCAGGCTATAAATCAGATAGTGAGAAGAATACTTGAACAGTGAGCACGACACAGAGATGACCCAAGGCAGCGTATAACAGATAGATAGGACAACTAGATTTATCTGTCATGTAGGAGACATGATCAGATTCCTCATGTATAAAGGACAAGAGGAAGAGCAAAGACTCAAAGTGGTAGCTGAACACAGATCTACACTGAAACATGGATATCGGAAGGCAAAGAGTGCTATGTTCAAGGATGACATGTTGCAATTACTGAAAACAAGAGAAAACTTCTTCCTTTCCTTCCCTATTAAGTTTTAACGAGTCCAGGAAAGCCAACTCGGTTCCCTCTTCATTTTTTAACAAGCTTGAAGAGACCGGAAAATAATGCTTGATACACTGATCCGTGGATTTAACGAGCCCAAACTAGTACATGCTCGCTTGGTGCTTTCATATTTAGAGAGTCTGAAAACGCCAAA
>LPNX011163742.1:74281-104308 GCA_001517045.1 Pseudotsuga menziesii | reverse complement strand
ATTCTGAGTCCGGATCACGAACGGATTTTTTCCATTTAATTTATGGAAAAATTAACCCAAAAAACTTAGGAAAAGTAATTAAAAATTAAAAAATTAAAAAAAATAATTTTTCATTGTTCGAAAAAGATTTTTTCGAATTTTTTTTGTGTCCAGATGACTTAGGACATGACCATGATCTATCTAAATAATGTCTAGTAGGTTTATAACACTCAGTTGGGCTCTAATAACCCCCTAAGGCCCAGAATTCAACATCGGGCATTCCAGCTTTGGAGGAAGCGGGAGAAAACCTCGTCAATTATACTCCGCTAAAGGCAAAGCATAATTGTCAGGGGCAAAAAACTCCCGGAATACCCTATTTGCGATTCTATGTCTTAGGAGACCGAACCACTCAAAAATATCTTACTAGCACATTTTATTACAAACCCCGCGGGGCCATGGTCAAAATTATTCAAATAAAAAAGTGACTAGCCAATATTGGCTAGACAAGCAGACGGATCAACTGATACACTGGAATCGGACTTTGAACAAGTCTGTGAATTGGCGGCTCCTTAGGTAACCCAACTATGGTACATAAAAGTTGGTAACATAGTGATTTTGATTATTAAGGCTAAAAAAACAAGGTATGAGTCCAATTGGAAAAGTATATGTTCAGTGGCTCCCCTTGGTGACTTGACGGACCGTCTAGTATTCTAGTCTAGGTGTCCAAGGAACTTAACCAGCAAGTTAGAACTCTATGACAACGGTGATTTCCAGTGCCACCAGTAGGAATTTCCCCACTACCTGAGTTTTTGTCGAAACAACGCTGGTTCGTTGGTTTATGGGGTTTAAGATTTTATTATGGTTATCACTTGTAAGATTAACAAATCCAGTCACCGTTCTGAGTAATCCAACCCCTTAGGGAAGGCAAAGCATGCTTGGTGGTGGAAAGCAACGAAGTAAATTTAAAAAAAAGGGGGGATGTGAGGTTGAAGTTTTTATTAAGAGCACAAAAAAGGAACTCTCCGACAGAGAGCGCTCTTGACTTCGTCGTATGACAATGTTCAAGAGGCTTATGACGCACAAAATTAAATAACTGTACTGGAAATAAAGTCTAATCTACCCAAGAATCTCTTTAAGGTCAGAGATCGTACTCGGGAGAGCATGGGGGTAAGTAAAAATTGAAATAGAAACAACTCTTCGACAGAGAGCACTCTTGATCCACTATTGGTGAGATTCAAGAGATTTCTAACTTAAGCAGTTGTATTACTTAAAAAATGAAACCTTTTGATAAAATAGTAAACAACTAGCAACTAAAGATGCTAAAAAAAAGAACTAATCTAGCAATTAGTGATCTAAGAGCAAAAATGAAACTAACTAACAACTCAACCAAGCAAAGAAGACTACGAGGCTTCCCCAAATGGGGGAAGTGGATGTGGGGGCTTAAAAACCCCACTTGCAAACTTTATTATGTGAGTACAAATGCCTTTGGGATTAAAACCCTTGGAAGGACTTAGAGAGAAATAAACTTTGAAAATATTTGAAACAAGCTCTTTAAGAGCTATTACAAAGGATAATGATTAATGATTTCTTGGTTTGGATCATCCTTTGGTTTTTTGATGTTCTTCTTGGTTTAGACCTTTTTCTCTTCTTCTCGCTTCAAGATTTCTTGAGTTTCCCAAATATCTACCACAATGATGAACTCAATAACCCATTAGCATTACTCAAATCAAAATGAAAAGGAAACTAGATGCAACTAAGATCTAAGTATGAAATTGCAATTTTTTGTCTTTTTGAAGTAAGAAAAATTAGAAAAAGGTACATGCAAAAAGGGTAAAAAGAAGGTTGAAAAAGACGAGGAAACAGGGCAGCCAACAAAGAAGTTAGATGGCTGCAAAAAATGAGAAAAGGGGGCAGTCAAGTATGAAGAAAGATGGCTACAAAAAGAGGAAGAAAAAAGGCTCGAAAAAAGACAAAAAAAGTGCCTTAAAGGGCTGAAAATTGAGGTGAAAGAGGGCAGCCAACCAAGAGAAAAGTTGGCTGTAAAATAATGAGGAATAGGACAACCAAACAAAGGAAATGATGGCTACAAACAAGAAGGACAAACAAGGCAGCCAACAAGAAGATAGTTGGCTGCAAAAATTGAAGGAAAAGAGGTAAAAGGAAAGAAGAGCGAAAGAGGCAAAATAGAAGAGCTAAGGAGAAGAACAAGAGAGTGGATGAGAAACGAAAGGAAGGAGAAATGATTTTTTTTTAAAGAAGAATAAGCAAAAATCAAAACACAAAACAAACAAGGTGGGGTCAAACCTTGGAATAAGGAGACCACTAGAACAATAGTCCCGGAAACCTTCCAGCTAGCTGGCTGTCTGCAAGGAAGCTAGCAGGGAAAGAGAAGTAGCCACAAAATTATGTGGCACTTGGGATCAAATCCCAAGCAACTTTCTCAAGGCAAAACTTACTTATGAGAAGACAAATAAGAGTGTGGGAATGATAAACTTGAAGATCCATTACTCAAAATAGTAACCAAGTAACCAGAAAGAAGGATAGATTCGAATTGAAGATGGAGCTTTGGAGTAAGATCTCCTTGTGTTTTTCTTCTTGGAACAAGCCCAACTCTGTAGATCCTGAAAAACAACAATGTTAGAAGGTTCTTATGATGATGGAGATGAGATCGATGCAACTGAGCTCACACCCTTCTCCAAATGGCAAGATCTGAAAGACAATTAACTTGAAACCTAGTGAGATCAAACGAAATAACTAGTATGCTAGGAATATTAAATCAAGATCAATACTTCATATAACTGAGTACTTGTATTCATCTAGATTACAACAAGCTTTGCATAATAATCCAACTTGACAACTGCAAATGGAAAATCTTATGTTCTAACAATAGACTTCTAAAGCTAGTTATTTGATCCAACACATGAGAAACAATTTGAAAACAAGGAAAGATATCACCTCATAATAGACACATCCACTAATGAAGAAACAATCACATAGACCTCCAAAGTCGAAAAGCTTTATTCAATGAAGACTGATTACAATTTTAGGAGAGTTTCTATGCCCAATTCTCCATTTTGAAGAGAGCCCCAAGAGCCTCTACTTATACAAAATACTACCACCTAAAACCTAAATCAGACTTGGCTTTGAAGAGGGCCAATAGCATAGTCATCAAATGGAATTCCAATCATGATCCAATCAAATCCAACTTGGAGTGCACATTGCTTCAATAGACTCGAGCTCCAATTAAAATGGATGGGGAGGTGGTCTCCACCTTGGCAAGGCGCCCCCCATCCCTCCTTTGGAAGCATCACCTATCAAGTACAAAGCTGCCAAGTGCATCCACGTGAACTAAAGAGATCTGCGTGAGCTTTGAAGGAGAAGAAGACTGAGTTGAAGTAAGTGTTAACTCATGATTCGAAAGGAGCCAAGCTGTGAGGTGGCCCCAAAGCAAGGAAGTCACCCACCTCCAAATTAGCGTGAACTCCAATCTAAATTTGACGTCAATCCTCAAACATAACGCACATGCATGGAATTTTTGCCATGGTTTTAATCCTTCACGTGGAGAGGGGTCCACTTCATCCTAGTGCAACCATGGTCTCGTCTTTTTTTTTTAGCACAACGTGACATCATCCTCACTCCCTTGAAACCACGCGAATGTACGGCATTACTTTGGATCTCACACTATGGTTTAAAATTTTATAATAATAAAGGGGAGGGGTCCACCCCAATCCCATTCGCTAGCCTCCAACAACAACTATATGCTAGCGTGAGCCCTTCCATATTCGTGAATCTTCATAACCTCACGTCACTCCTTTTTATATTAATCCCAACTTCAACTTCAAACCAAATTTTTATGTGCCATGTAACTTGAAGGGGGTCGTAAGACCTATGGCCCACATGCCATGTCACCCTTTACCATTAAAAAATATTTATTTGACTTTTGGTGCATTTTGTCCAAACTTAGCATTTAAATGCACTCTGGTGCTTAGTTAGCCGAATGATGACTTTTGGGATGCTTCGGCCGGCCGAAACCTAGTGAAAGTGGCCCCTGGGGTAAAGATGTTGCTCCGGGCTTGAAAATGAGCCCAACCATGCCAAAAACGGACTCCGGATCATTCTTTTATTACACTTTGAATTTTTCCATTTAAACCATTAAAAAATGGCTTTAAAAAACGGAAAAATTATTTTTCTCGGAATCCAACGAAACTCTAGGGGGACCTAATACATGTCCATATGACTCAATCAGAATGCCTAGCATGTTGAAAAACATTGACACGAAGGCTCTAATAACCTCCCAAGGCCGAAACACCAAGACAACTACCCCAGCTTTGGAGGTGTGAGTGAAAAACTCGGAAATTATTAGTCTTTTGTTCAGCAACCAATAATAACCAAGGGAAAAAAACACTCTGGGCTAGTCGTCTTGATGCTCAAGTCCGGGAAGCCGAGCCTTTTATAAAAAATTAAATGCTAAGACATTTTTTACAATTTCCCCAAGGGGGTATGAACATGTATTTACAAAAAAAATTCAAACAGACACCCAGAAAAAGGCTGGCAGACTTCTAAATTCTGATCTTGAACAAGTGTACTTGTTCAATACTCTGGTGGCTCATCGAAAATCCACTAAGTGCAAAATTAGTGGATAAAACCCCCTACGTCAGTCTTTGCACCTTCCTCTTCCACCATCTCCCCCGTGGTCCCTATGGACTGCGAACCCCCTCCTCCCCCATCGCAGAGCTGTATAAAATCTCTTTCCGCTGGCAAATGCACCCCTTTGCCAGCCATTGCCAGAAAGACTACCCCTCTTCCGGTGAAACAACCCCTTGCAAGTGACGAAGACGAGGATGACCCTCCCAACAACGAGGAATCAAGCTCCTCCAGTGATGACGCGTCGGACGCCGCGGAAGATCCAATTGCGCCAGTCTCCTCTGGCTTCGGTTGCCCCATCGTTGAGGAGCCGTATCACAAGATATAGCCAGGTTCTATAAATGGTTTTTTGGTTCATTTCAGGAATACTGTGGGTTCTCCAAAGCATGAATTCTGGTTGTTAGTCACTCTTCAGGAACATTTATGTCTTTTTGTTTAAAGTCACTCTTTTTTCCTGGGACCTGTTTTCCCTCTTGGAGGGGGGGTCCGATATTCTTCTTATGGACCTGTTTTCCCTCTTGGAGGGAGGGTTCGGTACTCTTCTCAGAATGATTCTACCTGCTAGTTCTTTTGGGTAGGAATGCATCTCTGAATTGTAATATTTTTTGTAACATTATTACCTTATTTCAATAGAATAGTTTTCTAAATTATAAAAAAAAAATGGTCTTATGTGCCTTTTCAATGGAAGGGTACATCTCTATCTTTCCGATTAATTACATATTGAATCTATTTAATATTTGTTTAATTATTGTTCTTTTATTATTTCAATATTTGTTTATTGATATATTTATATATTATTTTATTTGTTACATTGCCTTTCTCATTAGGATGCTTTGTCCTCAAAGCATACTTTATAAAACTTCTTTATAATTTTAATATAGTAAGTAAAACCATGTGCGATTTCATAAAACCATGTATGGTTTCATAAAACCATGTGTGGTTTTATGAAACCATGTGTGGTTTTATGAATTCTATTCTTTAACTTTTTTTTCTTTCTCTTGTGGATAATTCTCTTTCCCACTTCTTCTTTGTAATATTTTTTTTTCTTACTTCTTGGTTTCTTCTTATTTGTAGCCGAAATAATTTATTCTTTTCTCCTTTTTTTATTTTTTAGATTAATTTGATTAAATCTTCTTTGGCCAAAGGCCTGCATTTGGACAATGTCCTAGATTTTTGGGAAACCCAAAAATGATGGCCAAAAGCCAAGTTTAGACAAAGTCTAAAAATAATGGCCAAAGGCCATGTTTCGAAGAAGCTCTGAGAAGGGTTTTTGGCCAAAGGCCAGAATCAAGCCCAAGAAGGGGCTCTGATACCAATGTAATATCCGTATCTGGATATTCTCAAGGATTACTCAAGTGAATAATCAACCAATAGAAAATAACTCCATTTGGAAAGAATAAATAATATTGAATATAAATTGATGTGATATATTTACATTACAATTTGATGGACTATTTAAACATGGTCTTATGTGCCTTTTCAATGGAAGGGTACGTCTCTATCTTTTCGATCAATTACATATCAAATTTATTTAATATTTGTTTAATTACTTTTCTTTTATTATTTCAATATTTGTTTATTGATATATTGATATATTATTTTATTTGTTACAAAATGGGGAGTTGAGGTAGAGCCTTGTAGCATGGATAGGACGATGGAGTGTATTGTTCCATTGATCGTCAATCACCTTTTTTTATCAATAATTGTTTTACATATCCCTCATCGCCCTATAATCATAATAGGTATGCATAGCTTCCTTGGCCGTATCCACGGCCTCATACAAGTAGTCGATTAAAAGAATGTTTCCATGTGATATCAACCAAGCAAATAACCTTTACCAAAGGTTTGCTAAAGGCACACACTTCCTCCAATTCTTCCCAACAATTCTCCTAGTATGACACTAGTCTAGCGATGGCTTGCCCCTTTGGTTTAGTGCTAAATGCTAAAACATGCCACTCGTTTGAAAGGAATATTCTCTTCACCTCCTACATATAAGTTAGTAGAGGCTGAAGATAAATGAAACTAGTGGTGAAACCTGTGACTATAGGACACACCAACTCCTTGTTATTTGTGAATTTTCTCATCAAGCTAAGAACAAATGCATAATTATATATAAATTTTATGATGCTCCTAGTTGATCCAATGATATCCTTGATATAATAAATTTTTCCCATATCCTCTAAAATCAAATCAATGAAAATGTGATATAAGTAGTCCAAAACACAGTCAGATACTTAGCATCAACGACTTTTTAGCATCCACATAATTAGTAGCATAATCTGTTATGACTTGGGCAAGAATTTAAGATGTGCAATGCATCGACAAATTTAATAAACATTTCCCTTAGAGACAACTAACTAAGAAATTAAGAAGGGTCCTACATTTAGTGACTTTCCATGATTCCCTGAGCTCCTCCAATCTGCAGGTGTTGTTGAGCTTTCTAGTTTGAATGATAAGCCCTCTCAACTCGTCATAGGTAGGGCCCTTGTACCATGGGCCAACAATAACAACAACATCATAAATAGGCTGGTAGAACATGTTGTTCTTGGCAACATTGAAAGGAATGTCACTCCATAGAAAACATCTCTCCACAAGTTTGTCTGCTTGTGTAATATCTGTATCCAGATATTCTCAAATAATTCGGAATAAACCCATAATTTCTGAAATAACCCACATATTGAATAATTGATAAATATATTGATGATGTTTTTACAATTACAATGGTAGGGCTTATATAAGCCAATTCATGCCCTTTTAAACATAAAGGCACTTGACTTTTCCTAATTAATTAATTAATTATTTCTATTTATTAATTATTAATATTAATATATATTAATATTAATATTAATATTGATATTTAATGTTATTATTTTATATATCTTATTATGTTATATATATATTTTTATATAACATTGCCTTCCTCTTAAGAGAAGCTTTGTCCTCAAAGCATGTTGAAGACAAGGATTACGTCTGATTCCTTTCTTGTAAGGTCATCTCGCGATCTTTTGTGTTAGTATCTATGACACTTGACGAAACGAAACGATATGAGCGACGTATTCCCAATAAAAAATGTCACATCATTTGTGAAGTAGTCCATCCGAGATCTATCTTTATTGGAGTTGTTTGTTGATTGCCTTGTTGGATGGAACTTCTCATATTCTGCTTAGTTTGTTGTTTTTGCGTTCTTTCTTTTCATGAATTCATAATTCTTTTGTTTATGTTCATTTTGACCCTGTTGTTGGTCAAAATGATTTTTATAATTTGGGTGTCGATAAGGAGTTCTTGTTGTTTGTTTTTTTACTAGATTGAATTCTTTTTGAAAAATAACGAAGACTGGATTTGTATTTGCTTCTTTTTCCTGAACTTGGTTTTTTGAGTTCGAGGGATTTGATGTCCTCTTCTGAATTTGCTCCAACTTGTTTTCCAATGAAACTTTATCATTCTTCAGATTCCTGATCATTTCTTCTTGCGCTTTCTTATCATTTTTAATCCTCTGAATATGATCCATTAGATCTTGTTTATGATTCTTGAGGCGATCATTTTCTTCGATATTTTCTAATAGTTTATTCTGAAGATCTTGATTCTCCTCTTCTAACTTTTGATTGTCTTGTGTTTTATCCTTCGCTTTCTTGATTTGAAGAAGCAATTTATGGTTATGATCTCTTAGACGAGAGATCTCTTCTTCGTTGTCCATAGCGACTTTGTCGAATTCTTTCTGCATTTTTGTTACTGACTTCTGAATATCTTCTGTGATAATTTTTGAAATATTTTTAAGATCTTCTGATGTTATTTGATCTGACTTCCATGTAGAATCTTGTAATGTTATATTTTTCTTTTTGTATGAAAATGTTAAAAACATCTTCTTCGTGTTTAAAATGAATGTCCCTAGTGTTTCCATCCAGGGTGAACCCAGAATGATATCAACTTCATTTAGATATATAGTCGCAACATTTAATTGGGATGTGAACTTATACTCTGCAATTGTTAGCTGTAAGTTTGTAATTTCATATTGCTGGTCACCGTAAGTATATCTCTTTTCAATTACACTTGATTCTGGGACTAATAATTGATTTGCCAAGCTGTTGCTAATGTAATTTTCCCTGAAGGTTGGACATATAGCTATGCTAATACTTTTTCCTTGAATAGTTCCCTAAAGTTTTAGTAGATCATTGACTACTTTTGAGTAGGTCTTAGGGAATCTTTCTTGAACTTTGCTCCGGGGCAACATTTAATTTTTATCCAAATTTCCATCAAATAATAATAATAAGGTTATTATTTTATATATCTTTATATTTCTTATTACGTTATATATATATTTTTATATAACATCTTGTGTATCCCTTATTTTAAATAGTGGCCTAATAGAAGGTTGTTTGCTAGCAGTGGTTGTTGGAAAAAAGAAAGGTGAGCTCATTGAGGGAATTGTGGAAGTGCGGCCGAAGAGAAGCTCTCACTACCCCCCAGCCCTGAAAATTTTGTGGCTTTGTAGATCTTGCAACTCCCACAACCAGCTCATGTCACAAAGCTACCCTCTTTTCTTTCTTTTTACCCATTTAAGTAAGTGATTGATTGCAATATGAACAACTTTTGGGGTCGATTTTTCACAAATTCTCACTTCATGCCTTGGATTTTTTGTAAGGTGGTATTTCAACTGGCTGATTCCCCTTCATTTCCTTCCCACATAATTTGATGGGAATCTATCCCCACTCCACAATAAATGATTGATGGCAAATGAAAACAGTCTATTTCCATTCCTCCCCTTCAACTGTTTTTCAAAATGAGTGAAAAAGTGAATTTTGGTTTTATATCCAATCCCTCACAGGCCTGGCAATTTTTTCCTAAGATATTGTGATATTTTGTATAAATAATGATCTTTTCTTAAGTTGAAAAATCACGATATTATCATCAACTTGAGAGAAATGCGATATATCACTGATATTTGCAACTCTGCTGAGGATAGATGGTGACTCAGTTCAAGAACAAGAGGTAAATGTGAGATTGCAAGGTCTTTTCTCTCATGGTGGTTGTTTACAGCCAGTTGGCTTGGTAAATAGGACTCTTTATGGATGTTTTTATAAGTCTATGGTCTCTCTGATGGAAACTACAAACATACAAGAACCATCTCTCTGATGCAGGTGTATCTAATCTTCTGTTGTTATCTTTTTTGAGAGTTGGTTTTTATGATTTATGATTTGTATGGATTCTGCTTTTTGATTGTACAGTTAGCTTTGTTAAGGGCTAAATACAAATGGACAACTTTGATCATAGTGAAGGTATACCTCGTTTTCTAATTAAGTGAAAACATTTGTTTATCGGCTATGCTGCTGCAGTGACTCCTTTGTTTTACTTTTTATCATTATTTAACTGCTGCCTTGGTGATTCTTTTCTTATTGTGCTGGTTGAAAGAAGACTGTCTTCAAGGGTGGAGAATCACTATTTAGTATTTACTTGTTTCCTTTAGCTCCTTAAACTCGTATGGTGTCCCTATTGTTTGTAAATGGTTTACTAGGGTGACGATTGATATTTAATGTTAAGATTCTTTATTGGTAAGTGCACTATTACTACCACAATATATATTTTAATTTCTCCTATTCATAGAGGTGACCTTTCATTTCTGATGTGCTAAAATTTAAAATATATTCAGCTTGTTTCATTCTGTGAATAATACTCTCGTGGTCATTTTGTGGTTGAGATGAATGTATTCAATGCTGGTCTTATTTCTTTAGTTTAACTATCTTGGATGAGTGGAGGTTATATTAATTGGTCTATAACTTGAAAGCATAAATGGGTTGGTAATAGGTCTCGAAGAAAGTTCCCTTTCAATTTTCAGTAGAATATGCAGTTTTAGTTCATATCAATAATTGTCAGAATTTAGAAAGTTTGGTTTCTTTTATCTGGGAGTCATTAAAAGGTGTTATTTGAAGATACAAAATATGTATCGAAGCATAGAGAGCATATTTTTGGCCTGATATTTCACATTTTAATATTAATAATCCCGACTTTTTGCAGAGTATATTTTTGGCTTACAAACAACCATTTGCACTTACATATCTGGGAGCATCCCTTATGGTTGTTTATCTTCCTATATCAATTGCAAAGGATTATGTCTGCAATGCAATACGGAAGCGCTATAGAAAAAACAGCAAAATGACAGAAACTGGTGTTGACAGTTCTTGTTGCCTCGATTCCCCTTTTAAGGTCAATGCTACACATGACAGATTAGAGGCTGAAATGCAACTTTACTTCACAGGAAAGGATTGCAATGTTAACATGGGTGGAGAAGACAAAGATGGGATGACCCTAATTCCAAAGCATCATGGAGATTCACAAGTTATGAAACTCCAAACAGAGCTAACCCAGTTGCAAGTTGCAAAAATCAGCTGTTTACTAACACCAATCTGGTTCGCCACAGAGGTGAGCTGGGAAACTGACATAACTAGTAAAGTGTTCTTATGTGTTTTTCCCATACATGTCAAAGGAGTTCTAACTTTGTATATATATTATTGTATTGTCATTTTGATTTAGGTCAGAAGAAGAAAGGTTTAGAAAATAACTTTTGTCATTTGAAACTGTTTATGCACTTTTACTCGTCAGTTTGATAATTGCAATGACAAATGTTATTAATGGACATTGCATTTGCAATTTTACAGTGATGTTTAGTTTGACATTCCCATATGCTTGATTGTATTCTTTTACTGCATTATTCTTTCCAGCTTTTAATTTTTCATGCAAGTCTTTCTGCGTTTGCTTTGATCACAAGCTGAAAATTATACCACTATTTTTTGTAAGATATTCTGACATGGATTTGAGCTTCATTCCAGATGTATTGACATTTCTAATAATATCTTCAGACTGATATTTTGGAGAAAATTATCGGTTCCCTATTTTTTGCATAATAGTATTGTTCAGGCTGTTTTTTTTGAGAAAATATTTGTTTCCTATTTGTTTCCTATTTTTAGCATTTTAGGATCTAATTTCTTAAAATATATAAATAGATCTCCTCACTTCATTTTTACACAAAAATATCCAGGCTGACATGCCTTTAAAATGTCATTTTTTTTGGTTGGCTAGTGGTACCCCTCACTTGCAGGGTTTGCCTTTGGCTAAGGAACCACGAACCAGGGGCATCTAAGCCGTCAAAGTCACCCGGGGATCGCACCCGGCCTGGACCGCACCAACCCTTAACATGGTTGGATTTTTGGTATCCGCGGGGTTTCGAACCGGCGACCATTCAGCTTAGGAGTGTCTTTAACACCCGCCACTGACTGCTCAACATCTCGCAGATCATGAAATGCTTTACTTGATCCATCAGTAAATAGCTTTTTCCATTTCAATCATACTTTACTAGGTTTATATTCTAGGTTTTATCTTTTAATTGAAACTTTAACCTCGAGGCTTGAACAATTTGCCTACCTTGTGATTTAATTTGTTCATGATTGTCTCACACTTTTGCACCTTTAATTGTTATGCTGCAGCCTGCTATATATAGGAGCTAATATGTTTCTATTTGATTTCAGTATTTTTCTAATGCAGCCTTGGCAAGAACAAGTGTAGCAAGCACAACAATCTTATCTTCAACTTCGGCACTATTCACACTTTTCTTTGGAGCACTGTTTGGCCAGGATACCCTCAATATTACAAAAATCGTTGCAGTATGTGTGAGTATGGCTGGTGTAGCCATGACCACTCTTGGAAAGACTTGGGCTGCTGATGATGCTGTTCAGAGTACTTCTTTGTTAGTTATCTATCCCTCTCTATTTTGGTGGTTCTTCAAGGAGATTTTCAGGCTTGGTTAAGATTCTATATCTCTTTGGGAATAATATGGGATCTCTTTTTTATATATAATATAGTCAGCTGTGACATCAGTATTATGTTATTGGGATTTAAATAAGGAATTCCACCATTATCTGTAAAGTATTTTAAGGTTTATGTTTGAAATGGGCTTTGCTTTGCAATTTATAGATGGTACTTATTGAGGACTTGAATATGGACACTATAATGCACACTCAGAGACACGTTCTCAAGTATAAGTTGTAGTTGGTTTGTTTTTGATTGTTGATGAACAGGAATGGTGAGCACTCAATTGTGGGAGATATATTTGGACTTCTTTCAGCAGTTTGTTATGGCTTATTCACTGGTAGAGCTACCTTTGTTTTCCAAGCTTTTCCTTTTTCTACTGCCATATTTATCAGATATGTTTTTCTACTTTTGCAATAATATTTTCATGTTCAATAATTATGATTCTCATGATAGCATTGCCATGACTATATTTGCTGCACAGTAATGCTTAAAAAACTTGTGGGTGCCGAAGGCGAGAAGGCTGATGTGCAAAAGATATTTGGTTATATTGGATTATTTACTCTACTAGCTCTTTGGTGGCCAGGTAAAAACTGAGGTTCTTCGTGAGAACTTATCGACTGATGATCTGCATAGTTGCTTTCAACTACATAAATTAAGTTAAAAATTATTAGTCGTTTTTGCTGGGATCTATTGTGCAATGTTAATATTCTGAAATAAGAGTTATTTCCCCTTGTTAGTTAACTTCTAACTTTTTGCCTAGTTATGGTTCTAGCTTTCACAATACGTGGAGATTATTGTAAGTTTTCAGTTATCTTCATTGACATATTTGTTTCTAATTTTATCCTTAAGATTTATCCATTATTTTGCATAAATAATGTAAGATTTAAGAGTAAGTATGGTACTGTTCATTCCCAATATAATAATAATAATAATAATAATAATAATAATCTATTTTTAAGGTCACTGCCAAGCGAGACACCAAATTGGTGTATGAGACCCCCTTGTTTGTGGGACAAGGGACCCCCCTCTGCGCAGCGATTTAACTGCTAAAGTCTACAGAGGTGTACATACACTACCCCCCTCTGGATTTGAACCCGTGACCTCCTAAGAGGAAACACATGCTCTTAACCATTAGGCCCACTCATGCTGTACGTCCTTGCTCATTTATATGGATCGTCCTTGCTCATTTATTATTGTACGATGTTCAATATCCACAATTAGCATAAATAACAAGTGGGAGAGCATTTTTATAGAGTCTTGGTGAGAAAAAGGAAAATGAATCATCCAAAATGTCTTGAAAGTATAGTATTTTACTATTTTCCTTGCTCTCTGTGTTTTGGTGAGAAAAAGGTCTCGAGATGCAACTACATCTTGGAAGGTGCTTGGAGATAACCAAACTTAGCCATTGCAATGCCAGCAAGCAACAAAGATACAACATTATCTAACCTTGCCCCAATGAGGTTGTCATTTGGTTGGCAATGGTTGGGACCAACTGGGGGTAATCCTCAATCATTGCTCTAAGATCACGAGCAACAACACATTTACCTCTTTCTTGGTTGCCACAACTTGTTCTCTGGCTTTCTTGAGCTTGTCTACATGTGGCATTATAAGATTGACATCCAAATGTATCTTGTGTGAGAGGGGGGAAGAGGGGAGTCCACAGATCCTAAGGATCAGCTCCTTGGTATGTCTCAGTTGCTCCACTTCAATCTTAGCTTGGACTACTTCCTCAATACTTGGAGGTGCTTCAACCTAAACCCATTAGTTTTGCTGAATATGTTTTTAAAGGGTTTGTTGTTGTGCTTCTATTTCTTGTTTAAAATCTTTTGCTTGTTTTAGATCTCCACTTGCAGATTTTTTAGGTCCGAAATTTGACACTGCAACAAGGTGGTATTCCCTAGAAGGGGTTGTTGAGATTTCATGCTGGAGATTTTCTTTTTTGGATGATGGTCGTCAAATTCCACTTCCATTAGTCTATTCTTAAGGTTTTTGACCGTTGTTACTAGGGTATTGTTTTCAAATTTAACCTTCATAAGTTGATCATTATGATCTGTAATTGCTGCCATAAGAAATTTAGTTTGGGTTGCCCAAAGCGAGACATCTTTTGGGTGGGACGAATTATAGCAGAGATGTTGTCAGGCTGTATGGGACATGTTTAGCTCGATTCATTTGTTCCTTATAATCCATACTAACCATTCTATAAACCTGGATTGACCACTCCACAAAACCACCATGCAAAACTCTGTAAAACTGGGCTGTCCTGTGCAAGTTGGAAACTGACATGCATCATGTCTAGAAGCTTGGTTTTTATGAAGTCCAGGCTTTGGTTAGCAATGTTAAGGACTTATCATCCCTGGTCAAAGTGCTCAAATGATCTGTGACAAGATTATATGTTGGGTCAATTCACGCATGAGTAAAATGTTCCTTTGTATGTTGATCTAAGATGGGCCTAACATGTAGAATGATTACATTATAAAATACATCATCCAAAACGGTTCTGCTGTTGTATAGAGTCATAGTCTCCTATGTTTAAATTTTTCTCAAAGCTTCTACAAGAGTGTGGTTTGGCATCTTTCATTGTTAGAAGGTTTTGGTCTTAAACTATCCTAGATCAACTTGATATCTTCCTAGAGGTTGTTTGGATCTTTTTTGAGCATTTAATATTATTGTAGGTATTTGAAGGCATTCTTTTAGGTTTGATTTTGAGTTTGGTTAAGGGACGGATCATGCCAAGATTGAAAGTTTTCCAAGGACAAAATATTGCTATATTATTCTTAGATACAAGTATGAATGAATTTATTTCCAAAACTTTTTATCATCTCTTTTTATAACAAGTATTAAACCTCAACTGCTAATTATACAAGAAAAATAAATTTTCAGTAAATGATATTCTATTAGTAACCTAGATTTTGTGGTTGGTTTGGGTCATTTATTGTGAACTTTATTTGTGAATATGGCTATAATGTATTGTTGAATCCTATGTAGCTAGGGTACCCGTACCCGGGGGTAGGGTACACATACCCGTACCGGGTACTTGGGTACTCGTAGGGTACGTACCCTGCCGTACCCCATACTGGGTTCACATACCCGAGACTCCGTTATAAAAAAGGGGTACTTATAGGCGAAATGGTATGCCGTACCCCGTGTTTGGGTACTCTAGGGGTACGGCCGACTCAGTGAATACAATCCATTGGGGAAAATGTAATGATCCACCTCCAAATCTGAACTAATTTTTTGCTAACTATGTATGGAGTCTAGTTCAGGACGTGTATCAAACACTTTGCAACAATGTTCAAATTCCACTGAACAATGTTCAAATCTGGTAGATTGATTTTACATTGATTTACAATGAATGTTTTTATGGTTTTGTGTTCAACACTCATGGAACATAATTTGATTACCAAATGTGCACATAAAAAATATACATATGTATTTAATACTGAGAAATACACTCACATCAATGCAGGAGTATATTTGGCAATCTGCAATTTTTTATTGCCTGTAACAGTAGTACAAATAGCTGTTTAAAATAAGATTTCAAGTGTACCTTCATGTCTGAGTTTGATTGTTTGTTATTGCTTCCTGGTACAATTGATTTATCAAATTTTATGTAACTTTCAGTCTTCCAATTGATATCTACTGAGTCTATGATTTATCAAATTTTATGTTTCAAATTTTCAATCTGAATGTTCATTGTTCAAATAATCATCGAATTTATAATTATGAATTATGATTCATAATTTATGAAGATATCTATATGCATGTATGATGTGACTATGACATATATATATATATATATATATACAGTTACCCCCGACATACTCAAGTTCCCTTTTTCAAAAAGTGGCGCCCCTGTACCCGTACCAGTACCCAAGTTTCCTGGCAACTTAGGTTGAATCTGTTACCACCCAAACTTCAGACTTTAAGATAAAGTTCTAAAACTTAAGGTGTGTTTTGCACTTAAGGCCGTCTCTCCTCTGGCTCCAGGAGGGCTTCCCTAGATAGGATTGCTGGAAAATTGGACTATGAAATACAAGGTGAAAAACAGAGTATTTCCGGCAAAACAGATTTATTTAGGTACAAGATCAAATGGATGGAAGGACAAGGGACTAGTGTCATTGGGCAATGGGGTCAAAACAAAGGTTCTTGGGAGACCAACCTAAAAAGATAGAGTTGCCAATGAAGCTAAGACGTACAAGCTTCTATGGTTCAACTGCTTGCTGTCCGAAATTGCAGAAACTTACCAAAGAGCATTACTAGAGCAGGTAAAAACCCATGCATGTAAGTTATTATGATTTTTTTTGACAGCAACGGTTAGAATTTATATTAAAAAAGGAGCTCAAGTGGGCGCATTATTACAAAGGTAATCCTCTTGCCCGCTAGATTGTCTAAAATTCTGAAGGTAATACCGACTTCCTTAACTAGCCTAATCCATTTGTGGTTACAACCTCTTTTCTTGCTGCTAGTCTTTCCTGCATATTCATGACTACTAGTATAAATCCTTACAAATTGATTACATAACAGACTGAAGAAACAATCCATTCCTCCTACTAAGAGTAACTCCCTTTAATGAGAAAGACTAAGGTTGACTGCTTCCTTGATGAGGCATGGGCATCTGGTCCTTTTCTTCCTTGATCTTATTATGATTATTCAGAATGTACTTAGTGTGCATTTAACCAAGCACTGAGAAAAGACGCATCAATAAAGACATTTGATGGATAACATGATGAAAGAAGGCAGGCCACACTTACTTTTAATCTTACATACACTTGTCTAGGAAACTACAAGCTTCTATGGCTCAACTACTTGCTGTCCCAAATTGCATAAATTTACCAAAGGGCATTACAAGAGCAGATAAAAACTCATGCATGCAAGTTATTATGATTATTCAGAATGTACTTAGTGTTCATTTAAACAAGCGCTGACAAAAGATCCATCGATAAAGACATTCAATAGATAACATGATGAAAGAAGGCAGACCGCACTTACTTTTAATCTTACATACACTTGTCTAGGAAACTACAAGCTTCTATGGTTCAACTGTTTGCTGTCCCAAATTGCAGAAATTTTCCAAAGGGCATTACTAGAGCAGACAAAAACTCATGCATGCAAGTTATTATGATTATTCAGAATGTACTTAGTGTGCATTTAACCAAGCACTGAGATGAGAAAAGATGCATCAATAAAGACATTCGACGGATAACATGATGAAAGAAGGTAGTTCACACTTGCTTTTAAGCTTACATACTCTTGTCTAGGAAACTACAAGCTTCTATGGTTCAACTACTTGTTGTCCCAAATTGCAGAAATTTACCAAAGGACGTTACTAGAGCAGACCACACTTACTTTTAATATTAAATACATATGTCTAGCAAACTAAAGCAAAAAGGAACTAGCATAAAGATATGAAAGAAGTTGTCACCCACATAAATCCTTTATTAATTCTCTAATAGCTTCAACAGATATTCAACTAAGTTCCAAGGGATTTCTCCCATAATCCGACCACGAAATACAAATGGGGATAGCAAACACTCTCAAAATAGTGAGGTGGTTAGCCAAGTTCATTCGTCAAGTAGCTGACCATTATCAACCAGCGACCACATATCCCCTAGATGCAAGATGAAACCACTTCATTAATGACCTTCCATCAAAGAATCAGTCCTATCATCTATGTCATGAAGTCGATAAAATATGTAACTTATGATCCAATTCAGATCCATGGCACAATCAAAGGAACAATACCTGATTGAGTAGATGTGTACATAGCCAAGTTGAATGGGACGACCCTCCTTCACATGCTCCATTGTATGAATCAAGGGACGACTCATGGATTGGAGCAAGCGATTCACATGACATATTATCAAAATATATCCTGCTCCACCATTTGTGCCATCAAAAGCCAAGTCATACCATGCCATAGTAAAGGGGGCTCCGACGCCATATATTAATCTTGTTAGATTTTTAACATTTAAGCTAGCATTATATTAGGATCTTTAACTGAGAGAATAACAAGCACAGCTATCAAACACAAGAGACAATGGACACAGTGCTTTTCCTCGGGGAAACCATAAATGGAGAAAACCCCGCAACTTCCTCAGAGATAGAATCAGCACCAAAACTAAAACCCCAAAACACTAAGATGATCTCCCGACAGCACTAGCCTCTTTCTTTCTAGTCCCAGCAACTTCTTCTCCCTCAGCTATGCGCTACAACTGAGTGTGAGTGAGTGTGTTATAAATAGAGAGGCTCACTCTCTATTTATACTAATTCCCGACTTGACAATAACTCACTAGGGCCGACTTCACTAGGTGAGTCTAACAATTGCGGGGACTTTAACCCTTTATCAATAGGAGGGTTACCCACAATGACTTGACATGACTTGTTTACATTATACAAACTCCCGGTTGGAACATCGAGGCATGACATGACTCAATTACATTACAAACACTTCCCGGAATAAACATCGGGGTACAATACATAAGAAATTCAAGTGAATACATTCTGAAGTTACAATTACATCAACACTCCCTCTTAACTAGGAAGGTATTCTCTCGACACAATTTATCAGCACAAGTCTTCTTCTCTGTATCATCTGGATCATCATCGAGTCCTCGGCATCTTCAAGTCATCTTCATCTGGATCTGGATCATCATCACTGGATCTGGATCATCACTGGTTTTGGAACATCTCTGCTGGATCATCATCATGGGTGCTATCTCTTGATTCTTCTCGTCATAGGAAGTTCTATAGAGCCAACCCTTTTTCATGCTGGTTGTAGGCCTAGCCTCCATGTAGGTCTTTTCTAGCACTTATATCTGACCCTAAGTCAGAATGGCCCGCCCAACACTTACATCTGATCATGTAGGAACCAATCCTATAGTCATATCAGAAAGGCACGCCCGACACTCACATCTGACCATGTGGGAACACATCCCACAACCTTGTCAGAAAGGCCCAGCACTCACATCTGACAACCAATGTCAAAAAGGCCCAGCACTTACATTTGACCATGCGAGGAACCAATCCTATGTACATGTCGAAAGGGCTCTGCACTTAATTCGACCATGCGAGGAACCAATCCTATGTGCATGTCGAAAGGGCTCTGCACTTACATCTGATCATGTAGGAACCAATCCTACAGTCACATCAAAATGGCTTTGCACTTATATTTGATCATGGAGGAACCAATCCTACAGTCACATCAGAATGGCCCTCAGTCCCAGACTGAGTCTTTCTGGTAACTGACCAGGTGCCTCCATTCTAAGAATGGTATTCAGCGCTTATATCTGATCATGTAGGAACCAATCCTACAGTCCCATCAGAATGGCTCAGCACTCATATCTGACATGCGAGGAACCAATCCTCTCATCATGACAGAATGGCCCAGCCCTTACATCTAACCATGGAAGGAACCAATCCTCTCACCATGTCAGAATGACTCACGGACTCATCACTTCCCTTTGGAGGGAACCTCGATCTGGAGAACACCAAGCTTCTCCCTGAAGTACTCAAACTTCACTCTAGCTAATGGCTTCGTCAACACATCAGCTATCTGTTTGTTCATCGCAACATACTGGAGCTTCACTACTCCTCTCTGCACCATATCCCTGATATAGTGATACTTGATCTCGATATGCTTCGACTTGTCATGAAACACCGGGTTCTCCGACAACTTCACACAACTCTGGTTGTCGCAATGTATACAAGTAGCATCCAACTAGAGATCAAATAAATCAGACAGTAGCTTCCTCAGCCATACTGCCTCACAACTAGCTGAACAAGCTGTGACATACTCTGCTTCAGCTGTACTCAGTGCCACACAGGATTGCTTCCTGCTAAACCAAGAGATCACACCTGATCCCATACTGAAGCAACACCCTGAAGTGTTCTTCCTATCAATGGCACTGCCTGCCCAATCTGAATCAACATAACCCTCCAGGTTAATATTTTGATTCGCCTCATACTTGAGCCCATAATCAACTGTACCCCTCAGGTATCTCATAATATGCTTTGCAGCAATCAAGTGAACATGTCTCGGATTTGTCAGGAACTGGCTCAAGGTGTTCACAGCAAAGCAAATATCTAGTCTCGTGTTCGTCAGGTACATCAAGGACTCAATCATCTGATGATACATCGTAGCATCAACCGCTTCTGATGAAGCATCACTCAATAGCTTCAGGTTCGATGCCATAGGTGTGGTCATGGCCTTGCAGTCCATCATCCCGAACCTCATCAGGATTTCTACTGCATACTTCCCTTGTCCGAGGGAGATTCGATCCGCATTCCGCCACACCTCCATGCCTAGAAAATAGTGCATCATACCCAAGTCCTTCATTTTGAACTCGGCAGCAAGCTTTCTCTTCGTATCAGCAATCAACCCATCAATACCTGTTACAAACAGATCATCTACATACAGTAGGAGTATCACTGGTTTGCCATCTTCAACCTTGTAGTAAAGGTTGGAATCTGCTTTACTTTTGGTATAGCCCAAACTGGATAGAAAGCCATCAATTCTGCCGTACCATGCCCTGGGTGCCTGTTTTAAACCGTACAGGGCTTTCTTCAACCTACACACATGAGACTCCCTGTCATGTGTTTCAAAACCGAGTGGCTGCTCCACATACACTTCCTCTTCCACTACACCATTCAAGAAAGCAGTCTTGACATCCATTTGGTGTATCTTCCATTTTATCACTGCAGTCAGAGCAAGTACTGATCTGATGGAAGTGTATCTAGCTACAGGTGCAAAGGTGGAGATCCTATACTTCCAGGCTCGGAAGTTATCAGCTCCCTCAAGCTTTTCATCAAGCTTGGTATGATGAGACATCTTAACTGAGAACCTCAAATGGAAATACAAAAGATTTAGATCTTACCAGGTCAATATGTCGGATCTAGATTTGGAGCTGAATTTCTGCAGTGCTGGTTTAGGAGCAGATTAGGGTTTGACTTTCCCAGAGTTTTGTCCAACCAAATGCTTTGATCTTGATCTCTCAACTTCAATTTTGAGGAGGAGATCAATCCAGGCCTGGGCTTACTAAAAAATTCCACTTCTGTGGAAAGCCCTAATTTCCAGTAGTAGTGTCGGGTCCAAAACTGAAAAAGCTCAAAATCAGATTCCGTTTCGACCGAAAGATGCGCCCTAGGGAGGAGAGTCAGCCCAACCTTCTTTTTGCTGAAAATATGTGGAGAGAGATCCAAAAAGTAGGAAGCCCTAGTTCCCGTAGCTGCACAGTGTCTTATTCTTAGGTTAGCTCTGATACCATGTTAGATTTTTAACATTTAAGCTAGCATTATATTAGGATCTTTAACTGAGAGAATAACAAGCACAGCAATCAAACACAAGAGACAATGAACACAGTGTTTTTCCTTGGGGAAACCATAAATGGAGAAAACCCCGCAACTTCCTCAGAGATAGAATCAACACCAAAAGTAAAACCCCAAAACAGTAAGATGATCTCCCGATAGCAGTAGCCTCTTTCTTTCTAGCCCCAGCAACTTCTTCTCCCTCAGCTATGCGCTACAACTGAGTGTGAGTGAGTGTGTTATGAATAGAGAGACTCACTCTCTATTTATACTAATTCCTGACTTGACAATAACTCACTAGGGCCGACTTCACTAGGTGAGTCTAACAACCCTAGGGCCCCGCAATCGCTTAACTCTTGATCAATAGGAGGGTTACCCACAATGACTTGACATGGCTTGTTTACATTATAGAAACTCCCGATCGGAACATCGGGGCATGACATGACTCAATTACATTACAAACACTTCTCGGAATAAACATCGGGGTATAATACATAAGAAATACAAGGGAATACATTTCGAAGTTACAATTACATCAACAAATCTACATCCAACTCACGACTCCATGTATACGACAAAAGGGTTGGCCCCATGAATCAAGAACTTGATAGAAGCCAACTCCTTATAGTAAAGAAGGACCATAACGTAGATCTAAAGTACAAATGGAAATTGCTGGTGTGACTTGAAGTGAAATGATTATGTTGCAACTAACAACTTAACAATGCTTTAAACCCTTTAAAGTTTGTGAAATTGAGGTGAAAGGGAATTTAAAGCATAAAAAATGATTGCATGCAAAATTTGAAATTAAATACTATGAAAATGTGCTTTAAATAACAGTTTTATTGTCTTGTTCTAAAGCTGATTTTGCCAATAGAAAAGAGCGAAATAAGTGAGATAATTTCAGAAATTAAGAAGCAATTAAATGGTTGTCAATAATCCTCCCAAAATATATTCTTTAAATTAATTAACTGATTTATAACAGCTGAAAGTTATAGCCTATGATTAGATGAAAAAATGTTAAATGAACTAAGCTACAACCAAAATGGAAAAAAATCTGAAAATAAATTTTTGCTTTTAAGCTGAATTATCAATCCACAGATTTGTCCTTAGAATTGAGTCAAAATTTTGTTTTAGAGAAGAAATTAAACAAATAAAAGGACATAATTATGTTATTAGATTGCAGCAAATTAATTATTGATGAAACTTATAAAAGTGTACTAAAATATTCAGATTTTAAAACAGAAAATTAAAGAGGGATTCAAAATTTTTTAGTGGCTTATGAGTTGTGACTAGTGCCTAATTATTTGGAATGGGCAAATGGGGTTTAAAGGAAGTTCAAGTGAAGTTGATGATCAAAGAGTAGAAGGGGTTGAAACGGTCAAGCCCTACTCTAGTCTTTGATAGCTAAACCAGCTTCAACAATCATTTCAAAAGGGGAATCCGAGAGTTGTGATATCCATTGATTCTACATAGAAGGAAAGCTGCCAAAATAAACACTAGAAGTAAAATAAATCAAGAGTAGGTTGCATGCTAACTAATAATAATCAAATGACAAAAGTTCTAAATGAGAGGTAAAGAGTTTACCAAACTAAAAACCCAAGATCAACAGTTGAAGAGAACACCCATGGTCATATCATGAAGCACTAAATCCTCAAATAAATTACTTTGATAAACACCCAAAAGCTTCAAACCAAGAGAATTAAGCAAATAGCAAAAGAGTTTCTTTTCCACAAGTTTTAGCAAGTTTTACAATGAGAGGAGGGTCTCTTATATAGGGAGAGAGACTAACTCCTCAATAGAATAACAATAAATTCCCCTTATGACATGGTCAAAATATTAAAACCCTAACTATTTCCACATGACATGGTAAATAATACATGGAATAAGTGGTTTGTTATGCTACCTATACATCCGTATCTAACCAATCCACATCCCAAGGTGAGAGAGCATCTCTAGAAGATAATGTATACCAAAAATAGGAAGGCATATCACTAGGAGAGTAAAATTGTGCCCAAATAAATGCCAATTCCCTTCTCTATGCAATGAATAAGCTAATACATAAGGGGTCGATCTCATCCTCATGCAATAAAACAAGAGTTACTACCCTCCATCCTTAAATATATCCAGGAAGAAACGAATCAGCTCCAATAACGTGCCCAATATGAGAGTCATCCAAGATAAAAAAAAGGTCAATAAACTTGATCCACGTGAGAGGTGTTTTACTCCATTCGCCTGTAGGGTCAACTTTATGAAACTTGGGGTTGAGGAACTATGTATATAACTTCATGCCATTACTTAAAAAGGGTCGAATCCATAAACGTGCATTTGATGTGGGTCACCCATCGTTTTAGGAGAGATAAAAGATAATACAAAGATTTGTGTATGAAGTCGTTCCTCCAAGCTCGAGCTAGTGGTCAACTCCATGATGTGTGGGGTCAATAACATGCCAAAGGTACTCCACGATCCAAGGAATATGTGCCAAGTCGATGATTGGAGGGGAAATCTCATAGATCACCCACGATTGAACTTCATAAAGTGAAGAAATCAGACCCAACCATATGTCCAATGTGAGAGTTGTCCAATCACGGGAGAGATTAATATATTAATAAAATGGACGGACCCACGAGCCAAGTTAACTTTTCCAACTCGCCCTTGAAGTTGACTTCATGAAGTTTGAGGTTAATAACAAACCCATGAATTATGGATTAAAGCTTGATGCCATCAATAAAAAGGGGGCAAACATCAATAAGGAGGGTGCAGACTCATACAATACACACACGGCCCCATGCATGGCCTCCATAAAGTGTAAAAGAGGAGCTTTGGTCAATAAAGGGGCTATACATCATTAATATGACTCATGCCAGGCAAATCTCGCTAGCATGGTTGGTTTAGATGGGCCTCGTTCTGCATGGTGACCCGAATTCGAACTCCGCAAGGTAGTCGACAGTAGACACTTAAAATCCAACCATGCTAATTGTTGGTGTGGACCAGGTCGGTGTAATCCTTGGGTGATTACGAAGGCTTAGATGCCCTTGGGTCATGGTTCCATGACCATAAGCTAGTCTTGCAAGTTATAGACAAACCAACAAAATAAATAATACTCATGCTAAGTTGTGGACCATGGAAAAGCTCAAGTTGTTGGCTTTAGGAGGCCCCAACAACATATAATTTAGGGAAAGCATACCCTCAAATATATAGAACATAATCGTGTAAAAGTTAGCTAATGTGCTTTTCTAATAACTCATTAACTTTTATTTTTATTTTTATTCTGTTAACCTTAGACTCACCAAGTTGTGATCATAATTAATCTCTTATTACATGTTACACCCCTAAGACAAAGTGCATTTCCTATTTCTAAGTGAGGCAAGGGTGATGAAGTGAATGTAGTACTAGGGACTCGGGAGAAGGTGTTCGCAAATTGACCATCATAGAAATGTGAATGAGTGTTAGGTCTACCTCTTAGATTTCAAGATCTAGGGGTTATAGATGTTTCTTCCATGTGTGCCTTTGAAGGGAGTGCTTTTCTTGAGTTACCCTTTACTTGCGCCTCTTTCTGTGATCCATTTTTCTTATGTTATTTACTCTTTTTTTTGGCTTAGTCCCTTTGCTCTAGATTTGGATTTGATAACCTGGGACATAAGGACATATATAACATTGCTTACATATATAAAATTTATAATTTAGATGCATCAACCTTAGAGTACTTTAACTTAGGAGTTCATACATGGGAATAATATAGAGACCTTGGAACATAACATAGGATAAGGCAATTATGAAAAGGGCGTAAGATGGAAATGGGTGAAAATGCTAGTGAATGACATGGTATGAAAAATGGCTAGGCAAAAAGTGTGAAATCACATGCAGTGAATGTTACACCTACATAAATCCCTAAGGATACACTTGACTCACAAGGCGACACACTTATCTAAAAGAAATTATGACCACACCATGATATATCTCTAGTTATGAAGCAAGAAATTAGTGTACATGAGCCACTATATGGCAACACCAGTGACCCCTCATGGTCATATCCCTCATAGAATAAGGCAATCCCCATGTGTCAATAAGTAGAGCATATGTCATAACATTGGCATCAACTGACATGTTCCCATCAATCTCTGGTACACAACATGGTGATTTGAGCAAGTTGGAAGTGTCTTCAGCAAATATCCATGGGTAAACCATAGATCCCATTTGTGGAATTGATAGATTTGGTCAAAATCACAAAGGCACTGATCATCAAGTCACCCCTACATGTTAGTGGGTAACAAGTCCTTAAACAAGATTCCACTATCACAACCATGAAATTGTAGGCATAACATGCAACCTATAAATAAAGAAGGCAGCAACAAGCCTCTTAGTGTAATAGAAATGACAACGACAAATTCCTTCAATAATTCAAGGTTATGTCAACGATTAAGGAGGGTTTAACTATCTCAATTCTAATCTCTTATTTTGTGACAAACTTGCCCTTCTACAAAGATTGTTTCAGCTGCAATACCTTGGCAATTCTTGCAAAAACCCTAATCATCCATGAAAATATTAAAGAGATGGAAAACGTTAAAACCTAACTATGAACCCATCTTTCATCCAATCCTCCCAAAGATATTTAACTATGTGCTAGAAAACCTTGACATAGGGTGCTCCTCTTAGAGTAGCTTTTAGAGTTTCATTTAGTCGAAATTTGATGTGTCATCTTCTCCTTTGAGGTGGCTCCAAATTGTAGAAATTTCAGAACTCTGATTTTTAATGCTATTTTAAATTCACCTCACACTAGAGGTTCCTCGGATCCAAACACTGAATATTCATCTTTAAGGATGATCTGAAATATAAACGACAGCAGCAAACAACATACAATATGTCTCTTCTCTTCAACCCCAATGCACAAGGCAACTCAAAAGTATGGATACCAAACATATGCCAACAAGTGTCAGCCGTTAGGGCACACCTTTCAAGCATAAAACGAGATTTGGAATCACTGCAATAAACATCGATCTACAACCGTAGATCTGCCCTATTATATTCTATATTAATGTTAAATCACTTCGCAATTTCAACCTTCATTTATGTTAATTCAATATGACTGACATAATAGTGTTGGAAATTACCAAACCCAGAAAATAATGAACGTGGAAAATCAAATCTGTAATCGAGAAAATTTTGGACAGCTAGAAACTTCATATATATGTATGAAGATGAAGTACATGTACATACCATAGCCTCATCCCAAGGCACAATCCTCTAGCTCTCCAAAACTTTAGCCAGGGAAAACCATAGAAAACCCTAGCTTCAAAAAAGATCCTCCATAAACTAGTATCACACTAGTAAGACTCCTTGATTCCAAGCAAGATGTCTCCTCTCTCCTCTTCAACAAGTACCACTTAGGGTTTGATCACAAAATCTTAGGCTCCAAGTCTCCAAGGGATGAAACCTTAACCCTAGTTTTCAAGATGATGCAAGTGCTACTGTTGGATTTTGTGCAACTTTGGAAGTTATTCTTATTGTAATTTTATTATTTTGTTTTGTACCTCCTACAGGAGTTCATACTGATGTAATCATTCATGTAAACCCTTTAAAGAATCAATGTAAACCCTTTAAATAATCAATGTAAACCTTGGGGAAGTTTAAAATTTAAATAAAATTATTTTTTCTAATTTTATTTTCCCCCAAGGCAAGTCGGCCTAGTCAGGGTAAAAGTCAGTTTTATGAAGTGTATAAATAGAAAGGCCAGGCGCCTCGTTTGTACACTCATTCAGAACAAGCAAGTTCACCTACTCAAAGAGAATGTAATATCCCAAACTAGAGTTTTGCCTTTTTGTGCATGGATTTGTTCATAGAGCTGCCATTTTATTGGTTGATTGTTGGTTTGCTTGGTTTGTGTAAATATGTATTTATCCAATGATTAATTGCATGCCATAGTAGAATGAATAAACATAACAAACCCCATGTTATTCTGCTTAAGAATGCTAATGAAATACATAGAACTGTTCATGCAAATCTGGAAATAATAAATGCTTCAAAGTTCAAATCAGTCATGTGTAACCATATATAATAAGTGGAATAACTCTGACCTTGAACAATACTGAAGGTGTACTGTGGAAGGTGTTAAACAATGTTGATAATGTGATGTAGATGGCAGGGACAGCTGCAATCTATGCAATAGGTATGACAACCCTTTGATGGTGGATTTCAACCCAGCAATAGTCCAAGCTCTTAAGACTGCTGCTAGTCAATATTTAATAGTGCCAAGGAAGAAGTATGATGCTTTCAACACTAGATCTTATTCCCAAATACCATAAACTCTGTTTCCTTTTAAATATTAGTCATGCAATGTTATATGCATGAAATATCCCAAATCTCGATATTTTCTATTTCTAAACAATTATGCGGGTACAACTGGGCTTACAAACTGCCAGGCAAAAATCCATATTTTATAGGAAAAATTAGGGTTAGGGTTTGTGAGACAGAATGCACACTTACCACTGATAACTGGCTGAACTGCTGCAGATAAAGTCTGCAAGTACTGAGATCTGGATCGGAGAGGAACTGATCTCTGTTGTCTCCGGTGAATGCTCTAGCAATAAGACGCCCAATCAGAGAAAAGGTGACGCCCTCAAGGAAGGAGGTGCCCGATGGATCCGCCGATTTGTAGGGCTGATAGCCTTGCTGTGTCGGAGAGATTGGCTAGAATATACTGCAGTTCTGAACCCTCTAAGTATGAAAACGTTTTGGTTCTCTGAGGCAGCTTCTCACGCCCCTGGTGGTCTAGAAATGCTGATAACTCCTTCGGATGAGCTCAGATGGAGCTGATAGTCACTGGGTACCGGAGTATGAAGCTGCTGGTGAGAATGATGCCTGAGTTTCGGAAGGAAACTGAGATCTGAAGGCCCAATAGCTGATTAGGGCTTTCTGGTGGAAAACCCCCTCTTACAGTTGCACCGTGCCTCTGCAACAATCTCTACCCTGTGCGATATAACTGATGAATGAAATGAAGAACAAGTGGTGAACCAGTATGGCTTACCCGGAATAAGACTAGGACAGATCTTTCACTGCCAAAATCCTGTTAGCTGAAGACTCCGTCTCCAACCCCAACTGTTGTGCTGCACGCTGTGCTGCTATCCAAGTGCTCCCAAAATAATCAATAATCATAAGTGAAGTCTCCTCTTGCTTTCTCCTCTATTTATAAAGTTCAACTGCGCAAAACCCTAATCTTTTGACCTAATTAGGTCACTTTATCTTCTAATTTGCCGTTGACTTGCATGCATGTCACTTTATCTTCTAATTTGCCATTGACTTGCATGCATGCAGAGGGAGACTTAAATAGTGCATGCATCATTATAATAATGTTGGGATGGCATGCATGTCATTTTTAGGGTTCGCATGCATCTCACTTTTAGGGTTTGCATGCATGTCATTTTTAGGGTTTGCATGCATGTCACTTTTGGGAATATTACAGTCCTCTCTTGCCAAAGATTGCTTGTCCTCAAGCAATGCCAACGCAAACCCTCAATCAATCAACTGAACCAACTGAATCCGGGGATGATCCCAGGGTCCCAAATTATCCTAGGAGATCTGCAGCACCCTCTACTCAAAACACTGCACTGTACGGTACCATTACCAGAGACCTCCTGAGAAAGAACAATTTTTGGAACCCCCATCTTCAATGGATATCTCACAAATTTCTCCTCAAGAACAATACTACCTTGTCTTGAATCTGTAATCTGGTCTGTATGTCTCTTGTTGTGTAAAACTTTTCCAAGAGCATGAAATAAAGAGAGAATTCCATCACGTCCCATGCTGGACTTTACATTGTCTGTCAATTCTGGGAAGCTAGAAGATAAAGTAGACGATTGAGCAACTTTCTTCTGCTTATGTTTCTTAGATTTTGCTCTAGGAAGTCCAGGATATTCAAAGCTACCGCGGTCCCAAGTGTCAGATGCCTGGCTGAGGCAGTAGAACTGTAAAGAATTGATCGCATGCCTAAGATCACCTTCACTACTTTCAGATATATAACTTAGCCATTCTGGAGGCATTAAATAAGAATTAAATCCTGGTCTGCTACCGAAGAAATTGTTGTTTCCAAACTGAATGTTATTGAAATAGGATCCATGTATTCCAAAATCTTCTAACCCTGGCATAATAGCTTCTGCTGGAGGAACATCTGGAGGAAATGACCAATATTGGCTCTCTGGATAAGGCACTTGTTGATAAAGAGAGCCTGGATGTTGAAACTGATTACCATAAATAATATTATCTGTGTTGAATGTTGGAATCGATTGCCATCCAGGGCTGTAAAAGGTA
>LPNX011163742.1:14531-72286 GCA_001517045.1 Pseudotsuga menziesii | reverse complement strand
TTACCCGGAATAAGACTAGGACAGATGTTTCACTGCCGAAATCCTGTTAGCTGAAGACTCCGTCTCCAACCCCAACTGCTGTGCTGCATGCTGTGTTGCTATCCAAGTGCTCCCAAAATAATCAATAATCATAAGTGAAGTCTCCTCTTGCTTTCTCCTCTATAAAGTTCAACTGCGCAAAACCCTAATCTTTTGACCTAATTAGGTCACTTTATCTTCTAATTTGCCGTTGACTTGCATGCATGTCACTTTATCTTCTAATTTGCCGTTGACTTGCATGCATGCAGAGGGAGACTTAAATAGTGCATGCATCATTATAATAATGCCGGGATGGCATGCATGTCATTTTTAGGGTTCGCATGCATCTCACTTTTAGGGTTTGCATGCATGTCATTTTTAGGGTTTGCATGCATGTCACTTTTGGGAATATTACAATGCAGCAGTTGAGGATGGGATCTTAGTCAGGAATGACAGATCATTACTCATAGTTGGTGATAGCTTCTGTTAGGGGAATGTTACTCTTCTGGATGCCCACAATTTTGGATAGAGGTCATGCAGCTGTTAGATGTAAGATCGCTTACCTAACCCTTGGTATGTTGCGCCCTTCTTTAGATGGAATCCCCAGCACATATACGCCCACGATTTCTTTGTCACAACAGGCAGGGATAAGATCGCTGCTAATAAACAGTGTGCCCCTCCTTGCTAAAACAAATATGCTCACAATTTAATGAATGGTCCAGCAAATGTCCAAGAGAAAAACGCTGTTCAATACGTGAAGATTGCTCTATTCTAGGGATGATAGATCAGTGATTTGCTGCCTGTAGAGATGATCCCCCGCTTGCTTAGATAACGCAAATTTCGTTATAAGGATTGTGCCCAGCTGTGCTTCCCTAGATCCTCACGATCTTGCCATCTCCTTATTTCTCTAACAATCTTTGTAGTCCTTGAAGTATGATGATAAATCTGAATGATCTACCTGATAAATTGGTTAGGGTGGTTAGATTTTGCAATCGAACCCAATGATGGCTAAGGAATTCACCCTCAACCCTTATTAGCTCTCAGAGCTCTCCAAACCAAATCTTAATGATGAATAATAACAATGGATGCCTTTTAGGTTCGACTTATCTTCTTATATAGCTTTTAGGGTTTGAATGTAACTTTTAGGGTTTGCATGACTTTACTTTTGCATATATGCAATTCTAATTGCTTGTTGACTTATGCAAGATGAAATAAGGCCTCCATGCTCCGCATGCTTATTGATATCTGCTCCAATGGCCTTCTACAATCTACGGGTGTCTCTGGGTGATTTAATTAAAAGAGGACATTACAGAGAAGTTCGCAACACCATAGAAAAGCGGTGTTTTCTAGGGTTTTCTCTTAGAGAAATTTTCTTCTCTAAGGGAGACCGTTTGGTCGTCCCGCACTGTACGAACATCGTTGTAACCAACAGTCCCGTTGACCTACTTTGTGGTCATTAGTTGGACATAAATAAAATTATCTTATCGTATCTTTCTCTCTCATTCTTGTATTCTATTCTCGGAAGTTCTCATCTCTATACGAAGGTTGCTGGGTTTTTCTCGATTGGGTTTCCCAGGATAAATTCTTGTGTTCTTTGTTTCTGTGTTGTCTTACTTCTAGAGATCGTATTGTTTATTTGCAATAAAGTTATACTGCTATAATCTTGAAAAAACGAACATGGTATCAGAGTAGTTCTAGAAGAGGCCATTGCCGGAAACTAGGGTTTGACCTTCTAAAGCTTTCCCTCATCCATTCAGCAGAAAAAAGTCGTGGAAACTTCACTCAAGGGAAGGCGCATCTTTTGGTAAAGGAAAAATCAAATTCTGAGAAGTTTCATTTTTGACCTGATTCTACTCTTGCTGCAGAAATTAAGGTTTCAGGTTTCGTGCTGATTAGTCCACAGATTTGGCACGACCTCACCTTCTCTCAACTAGCCTTGATAGGGCACATCTATATGTGAGGTTAGTTTCACTAAAATCCAAAATTTATTTTTGACCTAACTCCTGTTAGGGTTTTCTGGTTCAGATCTACAGACAAGATGATTGGAATGTAGGTTGAATATCGTCTTGATGGGACCACAAACTTCATCTCTTGGAAGTCTAGAGTTCTTCTCATCTCTTGAAGTTTGTCAACGAGAAGGTCCCAGAACCAGAAGCTGAAGAAGACAAGTCCTAGTGGAGGAATAATGATGCTTGAGCTAGGAGATTACTTGTGGACTTAGTCAAAAGACCACTTGGTTCCTCAAATTTCACAAAAGAAGACAATTAGGAAGATATTTAAAACCCCAAGGAGGCTATTTGAGCACAGTAGCATCAATGTGACTCTCACATTGAGGAACCAACTATCAAGCATGAAGATGACCAAGTCTGAATCAATTTCCTCATACTTTGTGAAGATTAGAGATCTTAGTGACAAGCTGAGATCCAGAGGAGAACCTATTGAAGATAAGGAGCTTGCCATGACTATGCTAAATGGGCTCCCACCATATTGGTGTGTCCAGACTATCAGTGGACACACCAAGTTGCACAAATTTGATAGATTATGTGCAGATTGTAGTCAGGAGGAGGCGAGGATTGCAACAAGACAAAGAATTCATGGCACTTAGCCCGAGAAGAATCAAGCATTCGTGGCCCATGCCAAGAAAGGTAAGGGAAAGGGAAGAAAATTTCACCGCCATAAGCATCAAGGTAGAAGACCAAGCCCTTCTTTAGATCAACAAGAAAAGAAGGATCTATCGCAAGTACAATGCTTCAGGTGCAAGAAATATGGTCACTATGCAAACAACAAGTGTTCAAGCTCAAACAAGAGGAAGCATGAAGCTTCAACAACTGATGTAGAAGGTCATCATCGTAAGAAGCAAAGAAATGAAGATTGTGCAAAATTCTTCTTCATATCAGCACTAACAGGTACTATTCCCACCACTGGTGACACTTGGCTCATAGATAGTGGTGCTTCCAGGCACATTATTGGATATAAAGAAAACCCCTCTCAAATAGTTGAGAAAGAATCTCATCAACTATACGATGAGAGGATCTCTGGCCACCTCAATTCAACTAGAATCTAAAGACATGTTACATTTAAGTGATGTGCTCTATGTGCCTAGTATGAAAAGAAATCTTGTCTCCATCTCTGCCTTGGAGGACAAGGGATATAAAGTTGCATTTTCAGATGGGAAAGTGCTTGCTTGGCACAAGAACTCAAGCATGTAAACAACAAAAGAAATTGGAGTAAAAGAGGAGAGCCAATATCGATGAGCACTCCACCGGCTCAAGCACTAGTTCATGACTCCACCACCATGGGTGAGCTATGGCACAGAAGATTAGCGCACATCAACTATAGAGCTCTCCTAGCATTAAGAAATATTGTGATGGGTCTACCAACACTTCACTTGGACCATGACGGAGTCTGCAGGGGATGCGCACTTGGCAAGAATACTAAGGGATCCTTTTCGAATAGTGAAAGCAGATCCAAGGATCTATTGGATCTAGTACACTCTGACTTGTGCGGACCTATAACTGTTGCTTCGCTAGGAGGTTACAACTACCATGTAACATTTATTGACGACCACTCACGTAGGACATGGATTTACTTTCTCAAGACCAAGGAATCAGAGGAAGTGCTCAACAAGTTGAAAGAATTCAAAGCACAAGTCGAGAATTTGTCGGGAAAGCGGATCAAGACTCTGAGATCAGACAATGGTGGAGAATACACATCCACAAAGTTTAATGATTTCTGCAAAGAAGCAGGAATTAAGAGGGAGCTTACAGTTCCCTACAATCCTCAACAAAATGGGGTTGCTCAAAGAAATAATCGAACAATTGTGGAGGCAACCAAAGCCATAATACATGCCCAGAGTCTACCGATGTTCTTTTGGGCAGAAGCTTCCAAAACAATTGTCCATGTACAAAACATATGCCCTCATAGAATCTTGAAGAACATGATTTCGGAAGAAGCCTTCATAGAGTGAAGCCAGAAGTGGGCCACCTTCATATGTTTGGCTATCCAATCTACGTACATGTGACCAAGGAGAAAAGGACAAAACTAGAGCCTTCAAGATAGAAGGGAACTTTCGTGGGATACAGTGAATCTTCAAAGGCATAGAGAATTTACATTCCAGGATCGAAGCAAATTGAAGTCAACAGGGATGTGTCCTTTGAAGAACAAATGGTTATCTGGAAATGAAGGGGATCAGACATGGAGATTGATGACAATGAAGAGATGAGATCATCTCTCCCTCCAGCAGTTCAGAGGGAGTTACCAAAGGAAGAACCGAGTGACTCCATTGATCCAGTTGAGCCAGTTGATGCTCCCACATACATTGTAGTAGGTTGGAAGAGGCCTAGATGGGAACAACAGATGCTGTAGGATGCAGAGGGGCATGAAGCGGGAAGCAAACCTCAGTAGCACTCAGTACAACAGAGGCCGTGTATATGGCTACTAGCACAATAGTTCGAGAAGTAGTATGGCTTCTAAAACTCCTTGCAGGAATGTTTGGTTAGATTCTAGGACCAACTACGATTCACTGTGATAACCAAAGCTGTATATAGATGTCAGTGAATCTCGTGTTTCACGATAAGACAAAGCATATAGAGATTCTATTTCACTTCATTCGTGATATGGTGCATAAAGGTGTGGTCGAGCTACAGTATGTGTCGACAGATGACCAGATTGCAGATATTCTTACCAAGCCTCTTCCCAGGACAAAGTTTGAATACTTTCATGGAAGAATTGGAGTAGAAGAAAATACTTTTGTGGAAGACTTGGAAGAGGCCCATTGCACCAGGATATAACTGTAGAACCCAAACTGAAGCAACATCCGGAAGTACTCTTCCTATCGGTAGCACATTCGACCCAATTTGAATTTGAAAAACCTTGCAATCCCAAGTCACATTCTGTAGCATATCTCATTCCATATCCCACGGTGCCGTGCAAATATCTGAGTACATGTTTTGCGGTAGTCTAGTGAATCTGCCTCGGCTCACTCATGAATTGGTTGAGAGTATTCACAGCAAAACATATATTTGGTTTGGTGTTCATTAGATACATCAACGATCCAATCAACTGGTAATACATGGTGGGATCAATCGAGTCAGAGCTGAAGCTGAATCCCTCTACTTCTTCAGGTTTGCATCCATCAGAGTAGCCATGGACTTGCACTCCAACATTCTGAATCTCTTCAATATATCGATGGTGTATCTTCCTTGACTTAGGAAAATTTCCTTCTGCCTCTGCCATACTTCTAATCCCAAGAAGTAATGCATTAATCCAAGATCTTTCATCTCAAACTCAGAGGCAAGCTTGTTCTTACACCATGCAATCAGCTTCTCGTTTCCTGTGAGAAACATGTCATCGACATACAAAACTAGAATTAGTGGTTCACCTTCCACAATCTTTTAGTAAAGATTGGGTTCTGCATCACTCTTGGTAAATCCCAAGCTCACCAAGTATCCGTCTATCCGTCCATACCAAGCACGGGGTGCTTGCTTGAGTCCATATAGAGCTTTTTTTCAGCTTGTAGACGTGGGACTCCTTGTGGACAACAAACCCATCTGGTTGTTCAAGATAAACTTCTTCCTCGATTACACCATTGAGGAAGGCAGTTTTGGCATCCATCTAATGGAACGTCTATCCCATAGCTGAAGCAATAGCAATAATGGTTCTGATGGATGTATATCGAGCTATGGGAGCAAATGTCTCATCGTAATCAACTCCCTCTTTCTTAGAGAATCCTATGGCAACAAATCTAGCCTTGTGTTTTTCCACATTGCCATCTGCTCCATGCTTAATCTTGAAAAGCCACCTGGAAGTCACTATTGACTTCCCCTTGGGTCTCGGTAGAACCTCCCATCCATCATTCTTCATGATAAATTGATATTCTTCCATCATGGCATCCTTCCAAACTTGGTGCCTGGATGCTTCTTCATATGTGGTCGGTCTTGAGTCAATGATGTTACTCATTAATGCTACACAACTCGAGAACCTGTGAGGTCTTTTGCTTTCTGAAAAAGTGCCATGTGGAGCTTCATGCCCCTCAACATCTTGCAGCGTCTATTGTGCCCATCTAGGCCTCTTCTAGCCTACTATAATGTTTGTGGGAGCATCAATTGGATCAACTAGATCAATCGAGTCACTCGGTTCTTCCTTTGGTAACTCCCTCTGAACTGCTGGAGGGAGAGATGATCTCATCTCTTCATTGTCATCAATCTCCATGTCTGATCCCCTTCATTTCCAGATAACCATTTGTTCTTCAAAGGACACATCCTTGTTGACTTCGATTTGCTTCGATCCTGGAATGTAAATTCTCTATGCCTTTGAAGATTCACTGTATCCCATGAAAGTTCCCTTCTTTCTTGAATGCTCTAGTTTTGTCCTTTTCTCCTTGGGCACATGTATGTAGACTGGACAACCAAAGATACAAAGTTGGCCCTCTTCTGGCTTCACTCTTGTGAAGGCTTCTTCTGGAGTCATGTTCTTCAAGATTCTATGAGGGCATCTATTTTGTACATAGACAGTTGTTCTGGAAGCTTCTGCCCATAAGAACATCGGTAGACTCTGGTCATGTATCATGGCTTTGGCTGCCTCCACAATTGTTCGATTATTTCTTTTAGCAACCCCATTTTTTTTAGGGTTGTAGGGAACTGTAAGCTCCCTCTTAATTCTTGCTTCTTTGAAGAAATCATTAAATTCTGTGGATATGTATTCTCCACCATTGTCTGATCTCGAAGTCTTGATCCTCTTTCCTGACAAATTCCCAACCTGTGCTTTGAATTCTTTCAACTTGCTGAGCACTTCCTCGGAATCCTTGGTCTTGAGAAAGTAAATCCATGTCCTCCATGAGTGGTCGTCAATAAATGTTAGGTAGTAGTTGTAACCTCCTAGCGAAGCAATAGTCATAGGTCTGCACAAGTCAGAGTGCACTAGATCTAATATATCCTTGGATCTGCTCTCACTATTTGGAAAGGATCCCTTGGTATTCTTGCCAAGTGCGCATCCCGTGCAGACTCCGTCATGGTCCAAGTGAAGTGCTGGTAGACCCGTCACAATATTTCTTAATGCTGGGAGAGCTCTATAGTTGATGTCAGCTAATCTTCTGTGCCATAGCTCACCCATGGTGGTGGAGTCATGCACTAGTTGAGCTGGTGGAGTGCTCAATCGATACAGGCTCTCCTCTCTTATTGTTGTTTCCATGCTTGAGTTCTTGTGCCAAGCAAGCACTTTCCCATCTGAAAATGCAACTTTATATCCCTTTGTAATGTCCTCTTCTGCTTAGGCATTGATGACCAACTCGCTAACCTATGTGATTCCTGTGGGTTCGAGCAGGTACTTACAGTTAGGGAATCAACTGAAGACTGATGCTATCTACAGACAATCTAGGGCATCAATATTATATCACCATTGGGTCGAAGAGGGCCACCGGAGCCAAAGGCCACCGTCATGCATGACATCTAAGCATTATTTAATGATGCATGCACTCGATTAAGTCTCCATGCGCATGCATGCAAGTCAACTGCAAATTAGAAGTTAAAGTGACCTAATTAGGTCAAAAGTTAGGGTTTTCGCAGTTGAAAGTTATAAAAGAAAGATAAAGTGAATGGAGACTTTACTTTTGATTATTATATGATTTTGGAGTTCTTGAGTAGCAGCACAGTGTGCGGCCACAGCAGTTGGGGTTGAAGACGACGTCTTCGGCTAACGGGGTTTTGGCAGTGAGATATCTGCCCTAGTCTCATCTAGGGTAAACCATCCAGGTTCACCATCCGCTCTTCAATTTATTCATTCCTTTACAGTTATCCAGTATCCATCAGAGATTGTTTGCAGGGACATGTGCAGCCGTAAAGGGGGTTTTTAGCTGGAAAACCCCAAATCATTCGCTAGGTCCTCAGATCTCAATTTACCTTCAAAACCCAGGCACCATTCTCATCATCGGTATCATACTCCAGTACCCGGTGATTATCAGATCCGGTCTTGCTCATCCAAAGCAGTTATCAACAGTTTTGGGATCAGGGGGGCGTGAGCAGTTAAACATCCAGATCAATTCGCTAGCCTGGCTAGAGACCTCAGAACTTCCGCATGTGTCAGGCATTCTCTCCGGCACTGGAAGACTACCACTCCTACAAATTCTCAGCTTCTACGGGTACCTCCTTCACTGAAAACGTCACCCTTAGCTGATCTTGGGTACGTGCTGCTGGGGAATCATCGGAGGCAGAAAGTACCAGTTCATCTCCTGATCGGCTCTTGATGCATGCATATTCTCGCAGGAGCATTTCAGCCAGCTTATCAGTGGTAAGTGTTACATTCTATCCTACAAACCCTAACCCAATTCTAGCTATAAAATAGGGAAATTTTGCATGGCAGTTTGCATGCCCGGCTATTTCAGTAACTTTGCATAGAATTAGAAAATATTAGTATTTGGGATATTACAGTGTATCAGAGCTATCTTCTTGGCCAGCTGTGGGCTTAAGAAATGAGAAGTAGATGAATACAGAAGAAGACACTTTTGTAACCTATAGGAAAAGGAGTAGGTACACAGAGGAATTTGAGGATATCCAACTAGAAGATACCAACTCAGACATGGACCCAACAGGTATACACTCTGATAGGGGAAAAGGAACAGGAGAAGATGAGGACAGGATGGAGTTTCGCAACCTAGTATCTGCATTACAAGACTTAACCAAAGGGAAAAAGGATGTACTTAATGCAATCAACAGATTATCGGCAAAACTAGAACCGGTAGATAGAGGGTCTACAGCAGTACACCTCCTTCACCGGTAGATAGAGGGTCTACAAGCAGCAGTGGGAAGGTTGCATACACCAATATACAGAATACACTCCACATATATACCAGGCCTTCCAACAGGCCTACTATGCCTCACTTCTTGGCAGATGCAGTAGGAGGTCCAGTCATGCAGGCAGAGCCTAGTGAACCCTTTGGGGCTTATTTGCAGGAATACATGGACTTAGGAGATGAATTCCATTCAACCATGACTTTCTCAGATTTTTGCAACATGAAAAGCAGGAACAGGCCAAGAGGGTTCAATAGAGCATTCAATCAGAATTTTGAGTTGCAACACACATTGGGGAGACTAACTATCCCCAACTTTGATGGGACATCCAGTTATTCAGCTAGGATTTGGGTACAGAAGTTAGACACCTACTTCCAACTTAACCCCATGACATAGACAGATGCAATCAAGTTGGCTACTTTACATTTAGACGGGGAAGCACATGAGTGGTGGTACCACGGACTGGTGACATTGGATCACAACACTATTACTTCCTACAGTGACTTCACTCAAAGGCTCATGGAGCGCTTTGATAAGAAGGACCTAGAGATTCATTTCAGGGATCTTGCACAGCTCAAGCAGACAGGCAGTGCCGAGACATTTATATCCGAATTCCAGAGAGTTTCAGTTATGGTATCTGACATATCAGAGAGTCGGTTGATTATGCTATTTACGGAGGCACTATCCGAGCCACTTCGCGGATGGGTGAAGGCCTACAGGTCGATTACTTTGCAAGATGCTATCAGTAGGACTCTGGACCTGCAAGATTTTGTACCAAAGAACAAGCAACCACAAAAAACTACCAATCTCCTGAAAAACAAGGAAAAACCTACCCATCTTCCAGAAAATAGGGAAAGGATAATCCCACAAAGGGAATGGTTGAACGAGGACATACGACGAGACTTGAGAAGGAAGAACTTATGTTTTGCTTGCAAAGAACCTTGGGTACCAGGCCACAGATGTATGGGTAAAGGGAAAGTACACCTCATTGAGGTACTTCTAGATAGCAGTGAGGAAGACGAGTCGGAGCAGAAACCAGATGGAGAACTACACAGTACAGAATTGGAACAATTGCCACAGAGAGCCACTATTGCTACCCTCACAGAAGTCCCCACCTTCCTACTATCAGGATCAGGGGAAGTATCCAGGATAGCATGCCATTGCTTTGATTGATGGTGGGGCCACCCACAACTTTATAGATGCCTCTTGGGTAGAGAGGAAAAGATTTCCCACTGAGGACTTTGAGGGCTTTAACGTTGTCATGGTTGGCAATCACAAGATGAAATGCACACAGAGGATACCTCAGTTATAGGTACAGATCGAGAATTATACATTGGTGGACGACTTTTATGTGGTAGATGTGCCAGACACGAGCATTGTTTTGGGAGTACAATGGCTGTACTCAATTGGGAAATACTCAACCAACTACCAAACATTAGAGATGGAGTTCTTGGCACCAGATGGGAAGAGGGTAGTCCTAAGGGGAATGCCCAATGAAGCTTCAGGGTCAGCCACAACAAAGGGGATGACCACCATATTCAGGCATGAGGACAAGACTTGCATAAGGAAATGGCCAACTCCAACACATAAGAAGTCAAGGAAGGAACAATGGTGTGCGAGGGCTTTCTGGGTAGACCTCCAGACATAGGTAGGATGAGCCCTAGGGGATTTGGACAAGGAGCCAAAACTAGCATGTTTGATCCTCACAGGTATCCTAGAAGATACAAGGAGGGAATACTGAGCAGGGGTGAAAAGAAACACCAATTCGAAGGAAAAGAAGGGCCACCCAACAACGGAATAAACTGGTTGATAAAAATGGACAAGAAGAGACAGGGACAAATGATTCGGTATATTGGTCGGAGATTGCTTGAGGACAAGCAATTTCGAGCGGGGGGGACTGTAATGTCCTCTTCTGCTTAGGCATTGAGGACCAACCTGCTAATCTATGTGATTCCTGTGGGTTCGAGCGGGTACTAACAATTAGGGAATCAACTGAAGACTGATGCTATCTACAGACAATCTACGGCATCAATATTATATCACCATTGGGTCGAAGAGGGCCATCGGAGCCAAAGGCCACTGGCATGCACGACATCTAAGCATTATTTAATGATGCATGCACCCGATTAAGTCTCCATGTGCATGCATGCAAGTCAATTGCAAATTAGAAGTTAAAGTCACCTAATTAGGTCAAAAGTTAGGGTTTTCGCAGTTGAAAGTTATAAAAGAAAGATAAAGTGAATGGAGACTTTACTTTTGATCATTATATGATTTTGGAGCTCTTAAGTAGCAGCACAACGTGCGGCCACAGCAGTTGGGGTTGAAGACGACGTCTTCGGCTAACGGGGTTTCGGCAGTGAGATATCTACCCTAGTCTGATCCGAGGTAAACCATCCAGGTTCACCTCTGCTCTTCAATTTATTCATTCCTTTACAGTTATCCAGTATCCATCAGAGATTGTTTGCAGGGGCATGTGTGCAGGCGTAAGGGGGTTTTTAGCTGGAAAACCCCAAATCATTCGCTGGGTCCTCAGATCTCAGTTTACCTTCAGAACCCAAGCACCATTCTCATCATCGGTATCATACTCCAGTACCCGGTGATTATCAGATCCAGTCTTGCTCATCCGTAGCAGCTATCAGCAATTTCGGGATCAGGGGGCCTGAGCAGCTAAACATCCAGATCAATTCGCTAGCCTGCCTAGAGACCTCAGAACTTCCGCATGTGTCAGGCATCCTCTCCGACACTGGAAGACTACCACTTCTGCAAATTCTTAGCTTCAACGAGATATTACACCCTTGTCCTCCAAGGCAGAGCTGGAGACAAGATTTCATTTCATACCAGGAACACAGAGCACATCACTTAAATGTAACATGTCTTTAGATTCTAGTTGAAGTGAGGTGGCCCCAAATCCTCTCACAGTATAGTTGAGATTCTTTCTCAACTATTTTAGGGAGGTTTTCTTTATATCCAGTCATATGCCTGGAAGCACCACTATTTATGAGCCAAGTGTCACCAATGGTGGGAACAATACCTGATAGTGCTGATATGAGGAAGAATTTTGTACGATCTTCATTTCTTTGCTTCTTGTGATGATGACCTTCTTCTACATCAGCTGTTGAAGCTTCATGCTTCCTCTTGTTTGAGCTTAAACACTTGTTTGCATAGTGACCATATTTCTTGCACCTAAAGCATTGTACTTGTGATAGATCCTTCTTCTTTTCTTGTTGATCTGAAGAATGGCTTGGTCCTCTACCTTGATGCTTACAGTGGTGAAATTTTCTTCCCTTTCCTTGCCTTTCTTGGCATGGGCCATGAATGCTTAATTCTCCTTAGGTTGAGTGCCATGAAGTCTGTCTTGTTGCAATCCTTGCCTCCTTTTGAGTGCAATATGCCCATAATCTATCAAATTTGGGCAACTTGGTGTGTCCACTGATAGTTTGGATGAAACATTCCCAAGATGGTGGGATCCCATTTAGTGTAGTCATGACAAGCTCCTTATCTTCTATAGGTTCTCCACTGGATCTCAGCTTGTCCCTAAGTTCTGTGATCCTCATGAAGTTGAGCAAATTGATTCAGACTTGGTCATCTTCATGCTTGATAACTGGTTCCTCAATGTGAGAGTCACATTGATGCCACTGTGCTCAAATAGCCTCCTTAGGGTTTTGAACATCTTCCTAGCTGTCTTCTTTTGTGAAATTTAAGGAACCATGTGGTCTTTGACTAAGTCCATTAGTAATCTCCTAGCTCTGGCATCGTTCTTCCTCCACAGGGACTTGTCTTCTTCAGCTTCTGGTTTTAGAACTTTCTCATTGACAAACTTCAAGAGATCATTTTCTTCTAGGATTAGAAGATCTCTAGACTTCCAAGAGATGAAGTTTGTGGCCCCATCAAGACAATATTCAACCTTAATTCCAATCATATTGTTTGCAAATCTAGACCAGAAAACCCTAGCAGGAGTTAGGTCAAAAATGAATTTTGGATTTTAGTGAAACTGACCTCACAGATAGATGCGCCCTATTAAGGCTAGTTGAGAGAAGGTGAGGTCATGCCAAATTTGTGCACTAATCAACATGAAACTGGAAACCCTAATTTCTGTAGCAGCAGTAGAATTAGGTAAAAAATGAAACTTTTCGGAATTTGATTTTTCCTTCACCAAAAATGCGCTTTCCCTAGAGTGATTTTTCCACAGCTCTTTTTTTGCTGAATTGTTGAGGGAAAGCCTTGGAAGGTCAAACCCTTGTTTCCGACAATGGCCTCTTCTAGAACTGCTTTGATACCATGTTAGTTTTTACAAGATTACAGCAGTATAACTTTATTGCAAATACACAATAGGATCTCTATAAGAAAGACAAAGCACAGTAAACAAAGAACACAAGAATTTATCCCGGGAAACCTAATCGGGAGAAACTCAACAACCTTCGTATAGAGATTAGAACTTCCGAGAACAGAATACAAGAATGAGAGAGAGAAGAAAATCTCTCTAAGGGAAAACCCAGAAAACATCGCTTCTCTCTAGTGCTGCAAACTTATCCTTGAGTAGGCGAACTTGCTTGTGCTGAGTGAGTGTACAAATGAGGCGCCTGGCCTCTCTATTTTAACACTTCATAAAACTGACTTTTTCCCTAACTGGGCCAACTTGTCCAACTGATTGGGTCAACTTGCCTTGGGGGAAAATAAAAATAGTAAAAATAATTTTATTTAAATTCTAAACTTCCCCAAGGTTTACATTGATTGTTTCAAGGGTTTACATGAATGATTACATCAATATGAACTCCCATAGGAGGTACGAAACAAAATAATAAAATTAGAATAAGAATAACTTCCGAAGTTGCACAAAATCCAACATTAAATATAAATAATTTCCTAGATCTAGCCTCCAATAAACAATGAGAGGGGCGCCTCCATCAAAAGAGAGAATATAACAAGTAAGACCCCGATGTGTAGCTTCGAAAGGCTCTCCAAGTGTAGTGCTCCAAGAGAAAAAGGATCTCTAGAGCTATGTTGCGTGGGAGCGCCCCCCATCTGCTCGCCCCTGCTCCCGAAGCTTGCTCCCTTCGGAAGCTTGCTCCCAAGGCGCTCCCTTCCTTTCCTATACTAAAGGCTTTTATAATAGGTTGATTATTTGATGACAATGTTATGGTACCTCCCTTCTTTGCCAAGCTCCTACAAAAGTTTTTATTGTTGATCATTTGATGATAATGTTATAGGTTATAACTACTAGATGATTGATGTTATATGGTTTAATCCATGTATTCTATAGCTAATTCAACATCCTACATGTTTTTTAGATATAAATCCATCAAAATATTCTAAAATATATACTATACAAAAAACGCTCCCGAAATGCTCCCAAAATGGGAGCTTTTGAAAATTTCGCTTTTCTCTTTACTCCCGGTCCCCGCTCCCAACAGCATAGCTCCAGAGCAATGAATGATGGTGGGTGTTACCCTTCAAACTAGCAATCTTGAATAAGCGATGTTATGTAACCTTAAAGCTAGTGATAGGTAAGCATGTGGGAGAAGTCTAGGCCCAAATGTCACCATAACCTAGCTTCTCAACTACTTTGGGTAACTCCTAAACCCAGGGGAGAGCCCTTAAGATACCTGCAAACACCAAACATGCCAATACCTTTCTACAGCCTTGCAACCATATCAGTGCCTTGAATGGAGTCCAAAACCAATGATAAAGATGCTGAAATTGAAAGAGGAGTTAATTCAATCCTATATATCATTATCAGTGAAATATTCAACACTTTAGCGTCAGTCTGAAAATAAGGCAGATTTCCATTGGGTCTTAATGCACTGAAAATAAAAGGGCTGAGATAAACAGTGACTGTAATTAATTTTCTGCCATTTAACACAGAGAGCAGCAGCACTGAAAAATGCCTTGAACAACAACAGAAAACTTGGCCTTGTGTGGAGAGAAGGACAATGGGTAAGGCGAGTTTATTGGCCTAGTTAAATCTGCAATTAAGGTCTGTTTCAGATCTGCATTATGACAGTCAACAGGGATAATATTCAACACTTTAATGCATCCCAAAAGCTCAGAATGAGACGCCCTTGGAAATCAGTGGATAAATCCACTAGGGCGCAACTTTCAGGTGGATTAGATTTCCCAAATTACAAGTATTTTTATATTTTCTTTGAATTTTAAAATCTCAGATTTTTAGGGCTTTTCTCAATATCTGATTTTTAGGGCTTTTTTCCCATAGAAATGCATGTAAAGTAAAATGTACAAAGAATTTAGTTAAAGGAGATAGACTTTGTGAAAAGATAGGGCATATGATTATTATCTCAAACCCTAGGGCATTGCAAGATCGATGATCAATGCCCCTTCCTATGAATGTCTTTCAACACTTGCTACTAGGGAATCACCTAGCAACCTTTAGGGTTTGGTAGGAGAGCCTAGTTATGGCAAATGAAGAAGTCCAAGGCCCAAAACAATGGAGAACTTTTCTAATAGGACATTGTCCTCATACAAAGTTGACAAAATGTTAGCAAGAAACCCTAACGATTTAGCAAAATGCACCATAAAAGCACCCTTCAGCTAGTGTTAGAAGTAAAACTTACCAACATTCCCCAAGAGACGAGCAAGGAAAGGACCTTAGGTCAGCCTTGTGCTTGAGTTATTCCAACTAGTCTTGGCTTCAACAAATGTATGTGCAAGATCAAACCCTAGAACATTCCATCATTCACCTTCGAGCAAGAAAAAACATCCCAAGAGAAGTGCACTTCACATCAAGAGCTCAAAACGTAGGAGAAAGAGAAAATATGCATAGTAGAACCCTTGTCTTATTATTTTACAATGAGGCGAGGTGATCTATTTATATGATTTCATCCTCAACCTTTTTAATTTTTGAGCCTACAAGTTTAAAATAAAGTTAAAATAAAATTAGACAATTTTTAGGGTAAATCCCCCACAAGTTGGGAACTAAGCCCTAAAATATACATAAAATAGGAAAATAGACTAAAATGAGGCTTCACTTAATGAAATAGTCAGTCAAAGGGAGACGTCATGCCCCAACTAACCCCAAAATGTTATTTATCCCTCAAAGCCCCCCTTTCCAAGCTTGTAGGCTCAACTGTGGAGAAATGACGTCATAGGCCAAAGAGTTAGTAGAGAGGTTTCTCTGTGCTGGAATGAGGTCCAAGTGGTTGAAGGAAGTGTGCTAAATAGAGTACAACAGTCCTTTACAAGACACAATCACCTCTGCATAACTAAACCAAGGTGGTCATGTGTCCTAGTGGGGGTCACCCCTAGAAGCCCCAGACACCAACCCATGGGCTTAAAGCACTACATGGTGGGAACATCCACACATCGAAGGTGTAGTTAGTTGTGCCACAAAGCCAAGTACTTCTAAGAGTGAAACTAAGGGAGCTTGCCATGACCAATCCAGGGGGACAACAACCCCTAATCCAAATATCTATACAATATAAACCATTTTGGCCTTTACAATGAAAATTTTAGATACCTTGCTCTAGGCTTGGCCCTATTGGAACGGTGCAATAGCTCTGAGGCGTAACAGTGGGAAAACCCTAGATCTAGGGTTTTACCCCCCTAGATCTCCTCAAATGCCAAACGACCTCCATCAAACCATCAGAGAGTGTGCAATAAGGCCTCCTTAATAGAACACTATCTCAAATTATGACATAAAATGATGTGTGGGACACCAAGGTGAGCATGCTCCATGAATAAGATATAATAGTGGATTGACCCATGAATCAAGCATGAAAAAGAGTGGAAACGAAGTTAAAGTTGCTCCAACAACCACTTGTGTGGCTCTCCAAAAGAACACTCCAATGAATAAGCATGAAAATGGATGCAAGAAACTTTCAAATAGTGGATGTCCCATCATAAATGTGCTCCAAACGGTGAACTCTCCACTAGATAAGGCATAGATAAGTGTGTGAGCAACCTCAATAAAGTTGTCACTCCTCAAAATATGTCATGGCAATGAATGTAAACAACTTCCAAGAGTGGACGCTACCTCCTTTTGACCTCATCAAGGGTTAAGACTTCAACATGTGCAATGGATGATGTCAACAAATGATGTCCACATATCAACCAACTCATCAATCTATGTGCACGGGCTAGATCCATGAACCAAGGAGATCACCAATCAATGATAGAAACATCAATCCCAAAGTAAGGTGTCCACAATAGGTTACCAACTCCATGAAGTAGGGGATGGCTCCTACAAGCCAATAGCATGCCTCCACATGTGCTAAGAGAGAGAAACAAGGAGAACGTTCAATCAATAATGATATCCAATAGATCCAAGCTACCATTCATGTGCTAGGAACCAAGAATGCTACATAAGCAATGAGTGTTTAAGCCATCAAATATATGCTAAAGAGAGGGCTCTCCATAGAAAAATAATAATTAAGCATGAAATATGTCTCATGGGCTAGAGCATTCCACAAAATATCAACTACAAGTCATCCTTAAGTACAAAAAGCACCCAAAGAACTAGAAAACCAGCCAAGCATTCCAAGTACAAACCAACCAAGCGTTACAAGTCATCCATAATTACAAAAAGCACCCAAACTCTCCAATACCATTATACCATGAAGACCAGCCAAGCGTTCCACCACAAAAGGACCATCTAAGCCATGAATATGCTATATCAAACCGCAAATGATAGGGTGCTCCATCAGTGAAGCATGAGTAAGTGACTTGCAAATGGAATGCATAAAGTGCAATGGCAAGTAAGTACTCCATTAAAAACTATCAATGACACCATCACAAAAGCAAGCATTAATAGTAGGTCATCCATACATCCATCAACTTGTACTGCATGTGTGATAAAAATCACATGTGGACACCCATGGAAAAATGGGAGGTAACAAACTCCAATCCTCCATGCAAACATCCAAGCAACCCAATGCCATTTAGGGCTTAATGCCCCCCTCTAGAATGTCCAAGACTCCTCCAGCGCAAGGCGTCGTCCAAGCAACATGTTGTCACATGGTCTCCAATGCTCCAAAGAAGAAAGCCACATAAGCATCCAATGGAGATCTAGCAAGTCAAGAGCAACCCACTTCTACATGTGCATGAACATCAAAGACCAACCAAGGGCTCATCCATTCATCTCGTGTCTCATATCACATTATCCCAAACTCCAAGAGTTGAGTGCCCTCCTTCGAGTGCCCAACACTCCTCTTAGGTAATCACCTCTCCTCATCCAGCAACTGACTCCTTGTGTCCTTGCTCTCTCCTATAGTTGCTAATTTCTTCATTGAGCATTTTGAGAGGAAAGCATTGGAATCTTACGCACTCAAACCAACTTGGTGGAAGAGGTTTGTTGATGATACCATTGTAAAATGGCCCCATGGGGATGAAGAGTTGGGGATGTTTCTCAACCATTTAAACAATCAATTGGAGCACATTACATTTACCATGGAAAGAGAGGATGGAAGGATAACTTTCCTTGATGTGTTGATTGGGAAGAAACCATATGGAACATTATCTCATTAGGTTTATAGAAAGGAAACAAATAGAGAAGGGCATATTCACACTGATTCTCATCACTACCTTGCTAAGAAATGAGTGCCATTAGCACTCTGGCCGCTAGGGCCTACAAAATTTCAAACGAAGAGCACCTTAGTAAAGAAGAAGACCACCTACTTAAGGTTTTTGAGGGCATTGGTATAAAGAATGATTGATAAAGAAAACCATTCAATGAGTAAAAAGTAAAAGAAGTGTCAGGGATAGGGAACTAAACAATACAAAGGCATTAAAGCTTTCTTACCCTACATTCATGGTGTTATAGACAAGATTGCAAGTATCCTTAAAAAGAAGAGTATCATGATTGCATTCAAATTTCAAACCTCATTGTACCATGAGGCAATTAATGAAGTTGGTAAAGGATAACATTGATCCAAGAAAACATAAAGGAGTCTAGAAGATTTCATGTTCCTACAGAAAATGTTACATAGGGGAAATGGGGTGTTCTTTTCAAGTAACAATAAAAGTGCATAGTGCGGATATCCACAAGAAACACACTCAAACTTCGACCTTAGTTGACCATTCACTCAAGACATGTCACCATATTGAGCTTGATGGCACTGAGATCGTGGCTAAAGAGGACCATTACTATAAATGTTGATCGAGAGAGGCTCTTGAGATTATCAAGCACCCTAATAATCTCAATAGTGATGGAAGACTCGAGATAAGTGGTAATTGGATCCCTTAAATCCACCAACAAAGGGATCAACCTTAGTAAAGATGACATGTAGGAAAACTAGGCTATCAAGGGTGTACATATTGATATTTATTGGCAATTGCATGAATCAACCTTGATCTTAATTTGACTCATTGTTCTGTATGTTATGCCACAGAGTATCTGTAGCGTTCCCTACAGGTCCCCCAGAGGAAGGGGTTATTTTTTGCTATGTAAAGGCCAAGATTTGAGCATAGAGTGTCGATTTGGGGCTAAATACCCCTGATCTTGTCATGGATGGTCCACTTGATTTCTACCTCTAGGAGGTGCTTGCCCTATAAGGGTTGGTGCCATTGGGGGGCTAATCACTTGGACGCATGACCACACTCATTTATTTTCCATGTAAAAGGTGATAGCATTTGTTTAGCAAACCTTATTGGTTCAGTTGGACCTATTTTACCCCTCCTCTGGGTTGTGTACCCATAAATTGTACTTATTGAAGAAACCTAAAAGGATAATGAAGGAGAACGTTGAGGGCACACATCTATTGGGGTTAGTTGGGGCATGACGTCCTCCTTGGTGTAGCCTAATCACACTTTTAGCCTAATTGCACTTTATATTATTATTTTAAGTCTTTTTAGTGGCTTAGCCCCTAAATTGTGGGTGAGCAAGCCAAATGTTATATTTTTACATATCTTGTAGGCTGATAACTTAAAATTATGTGAGGCTAGTCTTATATAAATAATGCCTCTCTTTCATTGTAAAAACACAAGAAGATATGGGTTCATTATGAGATCTTTTCTTTTGCTACTAGTGTATTGGAGCTCTTGATGCTATGCCCACCTCTCGTGGGATGATTTTGCTTGCTTGAAGGTTGATTGAAGTGGCATCTAGGGTTTCTATTGCACATGCTATTGGTTGATGCTAGAATGGTTGTACTAACTCAAGCACAAAGGTCACCTAGGACAAAATTATGCTCATCTTGTCAAAGAATCGGTAAGTTATACTTTGACCTAGTTTAATGATGCTTTATGGTGTATTACTTTGATGTGTTAGGGTTTTTCGTTGATATTTTGTTAACCTAGCATTGTATTGGGCCTTGGATTCCTTCTCTTACCCTAATTAAGCTCTTCTACCTAACCCTTGAGGTTGTTAGTTGATGCCCTAATTGCAAGTATTGGAAGCCATTTCAAGAGAGGGACGTTGGTATCGATCTCTCAATGCCCTGGGGATAGAGACAAGAATCATATGCCCTATCTTTTCAACAAAACTATCTCTATTTTACCAATTTACTTGTCTTTTATCTTACATGCATTTTTATATTGAAAAAACCTAAGTTGCCAAGAAACGTGGGTATGGGGACGGGGACACCACTTTTTGAAACAGGGTACTTGGGTACGTCGGAGGTACTGTAGACATATATATATATATGTGTGTGTGTGTGTGTGTTAAAATTTATAAAAATAAAACATTTCACACTCACATCATACATGCATATTTGATATTTCTAAATTCAATGATTCATATGAACATTTGCATTGAAAATTTGTAACATAAAATAATAAATTTGATAAATCATATGGCATAGACTCATAGTAGATATCAACTGGAAGACTGAAGTTATATTAAAATAATTAACAACATAAAATATTATATGTCCATGACACCATGAGTTCAAACTTCATTGCCATACTTCATCCAAAATTTGCCTAAAGGCATTTTTAGACATGCAAAAGAAAGTTCAAAACAGTAAACATTGAACATGAACAAGATAGTTGATTTGGCTTCCTCAAGCCATGTCATCAACAACCTTAGGATCAATGTCATTAGCATCACTAAGGTCCTCTGTCACGTCGTCGCTGGAGTAGTGAGCACAGTGCACTAGCAGTGAGAAATGCAATGTTGCGCTGGTTTAGGTAAGGGGTAAGGGCCCAGATAACATGTGTTTTAGTGTTTTATTATTTAATTTTTAAAATTTTGAAGCTTCAAACTTTGCAAATTGATTCATCTCGAACAACGAGCTAAGATAAATTGTCCAACGATTGTATCGACTGCGTACCCAAACACGGGGTACGACGTACCAGAATCCACGCGAGTACCCTATTTTCATACATGAAGTACCCGGTACGTGAGGTTGGATTTGGGTACGGCTGGGTACAGCTGGGGATGTACCATTGAAGTACCCAAGTACCCGATACGTGTACCGGGTACTGGTTCGTGTACCCGACCCCTCGATACGGGTACCCATGCAACACAGAAAAAAAACCTAAAAATCTAAATAGATTCAAAAATCCAAAAATAGCCATGAGTTCGTAATTTTGGTCCACCCATCAAATTCTCCCTAGTGGATTTATAGATTTTGAGGGCGTCCTCATTTGCCTTGGTGCATTGGGAAACACCCTAAAAATCTAAATATTGCTAGAAAACCCTAAAAATCTAAATAATCCATAAAACCAAAAATATTTGCAATTTAATAATTTTCTTCCACCCATCAAATTCCCCTTAGTGGATTTATCCATAGATCTCCGAGGGTGTCCCATTTTGACCTAGTGCATTGGGAAATGTGAAATTGTCCAAATTAGGGTTTATTAAGGGTTTTTGCAATTCTAGATGGATCCTCAAGCGTGCCCTAGGCCACTTGATTACCTCCCCTTTAGAGTGCACTTTTATGAGGTTATGCCTTGGGAAGTGTGAAACCCTACCTTGGGAATTGTGAAGTGCATTGAAAGTTGTGATATCGATTGATGTTGATTGGTAGATTGAATTAACTCCTTTATATGTTTTATGTCTCTTTATTATTCATTGTTGACTCCAATTAAGGCATTGATCTTGGCTATAAGGCTAGAAGGAGGGTGATTGCAGGTACTCATTCCAACATTAGGGACTCTCTCCTGGGTTTAGGAGTTACCCAAAGGAGTTAAGGAGGTAGACTAAGGTGACATTGAGTCTTACCTCCTCTTACCATCACTAGGACACGGCCATACCTAGTCTGCTTTGAAAGGACTGCTAGTTCTAGTGGTAACATTGTAGATGAATTGTGTTTACAAGCATGAAACGATGACAAAATTCCAAACAATGCGGATCATTTGGAAACAATTTGATCCGAATTTATGCGTGAACGAAATGAAAGAACATATACAGAATCGTAATCACAGACATTTTGCAAAGATAACAGAGATACAGTAAACACATATTCTATTAAATGGCGGAAATAGAATAGACTGTAATACAATTGCTAGAATGGTGGTAGCTATCTCTGAGAAGAGATGTGGTTGCTACGCTCATTCGTGCCAAGATCAATACAAAATGAGGCCAAAGGGGCCTATTTATAATAAGAATGAGGTGAGAACCCCAAAAGTCCAAAACGTAACCCTAGAAGATGAACCGTCATAAAGTTTGCAGCCCCACGGTGGTAAGTTGAACAGTCAACTTCCCGGGGTCATAACTTTTGCATATGATCTCCAATTTGGGCGTTCGATAGCTCGTTGGAAAGGTCTGTCTAAGCTTTACAACTTTTGGTTGGCCAAATGAATGCCGATGGCAACCATTTGGCCCCGAATCTCCAAAAAACGTCGTTTAGGGCCTCAAAACGACCCCGAAAGTTTAGGACTTGAAAAACTGTAGAAAAATAACTAGGAAACTGCCACAATGGACAATTGTTTTGAGCCAGTGGAATAGGTGGGTGGCCACCGATCTCCATCTGGATCAATCCTCCCTCCTTAGGAAGCAATGGTCTCCATTGCGTCGAATCCCATATCATATCTCGAACTGTGTGTTGAGTTGATCTCCTAGTGCGACATTTGTTGAAGTGAAGAGGCTGCTTTTCTTTGGCATCTTGAGAGGGTTGTAATTGTTGTGTGGATGATTTGCTTCTGGATGAGCACCTTGAATGCGTGGCCTTGCATCGTAGAGGTACTCGGATAAATGAGGAAACAATGGCTCTGTCTTCTTCTTGTGTCTGATGAGCAGAGACACCCTGTGCAAGGGGTGTGGAGGTCTCTGTGATCTTATGTTCTCCTTCAGACGCAATTGTGAAGAGGAATAATTTTCTGTCGTGGGAGCTTATCTTCCTACCTTGCGAGACTTTGTTAGGTGCAACGGTCTCTGGTATTTGATAGAGTTTTCCTCCCAAAGTAACAATGACACTGCGAGGCTGTGACTCATATATAGCATGACACTTCCACATATATGGTTGTCCTAAAAGAACATCACAGACTTCAAGTGGGGCCACATCACACAATAACTCGTCTTTGAAAGGCTTGATGCCATATGGTAGGAGGCATTGCTGAGTAATGCGGATACCTCGTCCTTCGCTTAGCCAACTGATGCTGTAAGGTTGCGGGTGTGGTGTTGTCGAAAGCTCCAATCTCTTGACGACTTCTGCTGAGATCAGGTTCTTTTGGCTGCTGTTGTCAACAACAAAATGTAGAGGCATTCCCTTTACCCACATCTGCGAGTGGAATAGGCGCTCCTCTGCCTCTGACTCTTCAGGATCCTCTATTTGAATCTGTGCGGTAGCAACAGTGGCAGTGGGGTCTGCATCAATGATCTGCCTCCCATTGTGTGCGGTTGTGGCATTGGGTTCAAAATCAGAATCTGATTCTGAAGATTTGATCTCGGCCACTAATGACTGCTTTGAGTGACATTCATCAGTGTTGTGCCAAGGGCTTTTATGAAATTCACACCACTTACCAGTGTCCTTCTTTGTCTTTCGATCTCCCTTCTTTGCTTGTTGCGGGGACTGGTTGTCGTTTTCTTTTGCGGTGTTCTGTGAGCCAGGGTTTCCCTTGCCTTGCTTCTGCGGTGGATTCACAGGTCCAGAGTCTCGCTTGTTCTTTTGTCGAAATTTCTCCTCGATTTTGACAGCATACCGATAGGCGGATCCAAGTGAAGAGATGTCGAGGAAGTCCATCTCAGTTCGGATGTACCGATGTAGACCATTGCGATATTTCAGGATTAGGTGCCGCTCGGAGTCTTAGATACTCAGCTTTGTTCGCAGGGTATGAAATTTGTTGGTGTACTCCGACACCGTCTGGTCCCTTTCTTGACGCAGAATGGTCCATTTTGTGTACTGGTCATCATAGTTTCCCACAGGGTAATACTGTTCCCTGATGGCATCTATGAAAGAGGCCCAAGTGGGATTTGTTTCAAACATTCCAGACTCGTCTGATGAGTTTTGCTCACAATAAGTACTCTACCAATTTTGGACATGGGGGACTTCCTTAAGGAGCGCAAAGGTGATCTTTTCTCTGTTAGAAAAATTGTGGACAGAGAAATACCCTTCTAGAACATTCAACCAATTATCCAGGGCATCTGCATCGATATTGCCTTCAAATAAAGGAATATCAAAGTTAACTTGTACCTTGAAGGGAGTTGCATCCCTGAACCGGCTGCTTGTTGAAGATGCACTTGCCGTTGCCGACATTCGCCAAAGGATTTGGGCGAGACTATCCATCATCTCGTTCCTTTGTTGCTCGAGGGCTTCCTCAAGCAGCGACTTGATAGGATCTCCTGCTCCGTCGTCTCTCTTTTCTTCCGCCATGGGAGGTCGTTTGGGATGGCGAGAATGATCAAGTGAAACTAGTTCGAGACCAAACTCTTTATACTCGGACCTCGTCGGGGACATGCGCCGAGAAACAATCAAAGAGCCGATTGCTCTGATACCACTGATCCGGATTTATGCGTGAACGAAATGAAAGAACATATACAGAATCGTAATCACAGACATTTTGCAAAGATAACAGAGATACAGTAAACACATATTCTATTAAATGGCGGAAATAGAACAGACTGTAATACAATTGCTAGAATGGTGGTAGCTATCTCTGAGAAGAGATGTGGCTGCTACGCTCATTCATGCCAAGATGAATACAAAATGAGGCCAAAGGGGCCTATTTATAATAAGAATGAGGTGAGAACCCCAAAAGTCCAAAACGTAACCCTAGAAGATGAACCGTCATAAAGTTTGCGGCCCCACGGTGGTAAGTTGAACAGTCAACTTCCCGGGGTCATAACTTTTGCATACTATCTCCGATTTGGGCGTTCGATACCTCGTTGGAAAGGTCTGTCTAAGCTTTACAACTTTTGGTTGGCCAAATGAATGCCGATGGCAACCATTTGGCCCTAAATCTCCAAAAAACGTTGTTTAGGGCCTCAAAACGCCCCCGAAAGTTTAGGACTCGAAAAACTATAGAAAAATAACTAGGAAACTGCCACAATGGACAATTGTTTTGAGCCAGTGGAATGGGTGGGTGGCGATCGATCTCCATCTGGATCACAATTTCTCATAATGAAAACGACAGAAACTTGAGATCATTTTTTAAATTTTTTAAAGCTTACTTGATCTTAACTATCTTTGCTTATTTGGTTCTAGATTGTTTCATTGCTTTTGTCTTCTAGCCACTAGTTCTTCCTCTAATGTTGGAGATGCTCTCTCTCCCTTCATTTGGTGTCCTCCATAGAGAACTTAGAGCGTATTTCTAATTATTGTATTGGGTCATTGATTTTGTATGCTCTTTTTATAGAGTTCTCTTTGAGGGAGACTCCTTTTAGTTATTAGTTTAGTTCATGCCGATTTTAAGATTGGTTGTTATTAAGTCTAATAATCAAGGTGATTTAATATGCTTGGTCTACTGTAGGCCCATTTGAGTTTTTTTTTGGGATTGAAATATGTTAAAATTGAAAGTTATTTGAAGGCAAACATGGTGACAGACATTTTATATGTAATTATGAACACCATTGTTTTTTCGTATTTTAGATGCATTTATTAAGTCCAAGGCAAAGGAGGGTTGTAAATACATCCATTCTAGTAAATGACGGGGTTATAACAATACTTGATATGGTGTATTGGTCAAGGTTGAAAACATGAGATTGAGAAGATATGCCATAGTCTATTGCCAAGTATTCATTAGGGCTGGAAAGACACCTATTATGGAAGTGTAGGGAGGAAAGCTCACCCTATGTTGGAGTGATTTTGGGGTAACTATTTAATTTAAAGGTTACCCATTGAATCATTAGCTATCTTCTTATGGTTTAAATGCTATTTCTCTATTATATATGTATTGGCAAGTGCAAAACCTCCATGGGATATAATCGAAACAAAATTTTGAACTTAAAGAGCTCTCTAACATGCAAAAGGGATTAATCTTTAAAGGACATTGATAATTTCATAATTGCCTTGAAGATGACCCCTGATTTGGGTTCTTGACAAATAAGAAATGTCTTCTATTACGACATCTCCAGAAAATAATTCTAGAGATTAATAATGATGCAAGATATATGGAAACCTTACACTTTCATGTTAAGAGGTGGAATCTAGCTATCTGTTAAGTGCTATTTGACTATTAGGTGCTGATGTTTGCATTAAATTGCAAATTGAAGTTTGATTGTCGAGACACACATGTTTGGTCTCCATGGTGGAATCTCAATGTTCTCCTCCCATGTCACATCCACCGAGATCTTACATTGCATATGTCTTTGTGGACATCTCCAAAGGTTCATGAAGGAATAGGATTAGTGGGATTTATTTGCTACAATGCTAAGTTGTGGAATTGTTACAGAATATTCATGTGATTGCTGTTTGTTGAAATTATAATTAACATTTCGACTTTTTGTGATGAATTGATTCATTTATTCGAACAACTAAGTGTATGTGCTTTTATGGTTAGTGGAGGCAAGGTTACTTGGGACTCTGGGGAGTGAGAGCGAAAGTGAGAAGTGGGAAGCGGGAGCGAAGCGAAAAGCGATTTTTTCAAAAGCTTCCGGGGCGGGAGCGTTTTTTATATAATATATATTTTTATATATTTTAATGCATATGTCAACAAAACCATGGCCATCCATCAAAATTCAAACCATTATACACATATATGCAAAATTTCTCATGTATATAGCAAGTAAGAGTGCATACAACCAAAATAGCTCCGAGTGCAATCCATATTTGAACCAAAATACATCAATAAATAGGCTATAAACTAGGGTTTCTTCAAAAACTAGTTTTGAGGCCACCAACATCAATATGAACAATCAGTACCACCAACATCAAGATACATAGAGGGGTTGATGTGTTTGAATAAATGGCAATCCCATACCCTCATACATGATAGAATCTAGTGGAAACATTGCAATCCTGAAATCCTAAAAACTGTTAACCCTATTGAATTTTGAATGGGATAAAAAATTCTACTTTTTGCATTTGAAGTCCGATGAGGTTGGAACCACTCTCAAACATCTTGAAACAATTAATGGTAATGTTAAAAACTTAAGTAAATGGATAGAAAATGAAAGATAAAGAGAATGCCAACTTTTACGTTAATAATTTAATATTACCATTTAATGCTACTGATGATTACTAAGGTTAGGTTTTTTTCTATTAGAGTAGGCTTGGCCTCCTTTATATAGCATTAGTATGGACCTAGGGTTAGTTACCCCCCACCCATCACTTAAATTTTTGGTTTTTTTGAAGAAAACTTGGAAAAAAAGGTGGGAGTGTTTTTTTTTGCCTGGAAGCGAGCTTCCTGAAAACGCTCCCATACGTGAGTGTTTAGGAAGCATGCTTTCCCAGTGCTTCCTGGAACACTTTCTTCGGAAGCGGGCTTTGGGAGCGTGGGGGGCACTCCCACACAACATAGATTGGAGGTATGGATTTTTTCATTGCAACAATTGGTTTATATTAACAAAAGTGCTGTGGCCAGATCCATTCAACAATCATACATCTCAAAATTAGGCTACCTTGTGCCATTGACTGCCAAGAAGTCTCCACTAAACCAACAAATCGAAATCAGCTTAATTACACTGCCTAAAAGTCTGTAGGAATAAACTGTGATAAACTGGTGCAACAAAAAAGTAGTACAAAGCATTTAATCTAACAACAGAAATTAAGGCCCATAATGGGCATGGCCAACATTATCCACACAACATAGATTGGAGGTATGGATTTTTTCATTTTAACAGTTGGTTTATATTAACAAAAGTGCTGCGTCTAGATCCATTCAACAATCATACATCTCAAAATTAGGCTACCTTGTGCCATTGACTGCCAAGAAGTCTCCACTAAACCAACAAATCGAAAGCAGCTTAATTACACTGCCTAAAAGTCTGTAGGTATAAACTGTGATAAACTGGTGCAACAAAAAAGGAGTAGTACAAAGCATTTAATCTAACAACAGAAATTAAGGCCCATAATGGGCATGGCCAACATTATCCACTTGGGCTGCCAGGCTGCCTTATACTTCCCCGAGGTCATTCATGTCGTCAGTCGAGGCAACAACAGAAGAGTCTTCTGGTTGTTCGAGTAGGACAAGTGAGGAGAGAGGTTGACATGAGCAGTGGTGCGAGCAACCAAGGCTGAGAGGGAAGCTAGGGAAGCAGAGAATTCCAGTTGGTATCCCTGTAACAAGATCATAGTAGCACATGATTCCTTTTCATAGTCCTTTGATCCATAGAGATGTCTCTCTATGTTGACAACATTCTGGTCTCTTACTCTGTTTTCCTCTGTGATTCTTTGAGCCATGGCCTTTCCCCTTTGCCCCTTCAGGAGTTGAAGAGGTGGTCAAGCACAGAGCCTTTGCAATATCCTCATCACAATGGTCCAAGCGTTTACTTAATCCTATCACTTCCCCTCGCATATAGCTGCAGAGACAACGAGTCATGTTATATCCAGGAATGGCTTCCGTATAACTCGACGATAAGCAGACTTCCTTCTTCTCTGCAGCAGAGCTGCAGAGAAATAGGTTTTGCACTAGGTTCGAATGAGAATGAACAATAACCTCTCAGGCTAGGCTAAAAGCCCCCTTCACTCACCATTTGCCATACCGGACTAGACAAGCATCAACCACAACTTGGGCTTCAAAGGATTGCATGTAGCAGTATTGGCCAGACAGATGTGGGTGGTGATGTCCATCTTCAATTTTGATGGATGAGTGGAGGGAGGCATGTCGAGGTGCTTAAAAGCGCTATGGAGGAGATGTGACAAGTGGCAGGGGTAGGCCCACCTCCTTTGATAGGGGAAGAGGGGATGCTATTGTCCCCCTACCATCTTTAAAAAATGAACAGTCTTTTGGGCCTCACTTGACATGAGAAAAGGAAACAGATCTGAATGTTCAGGACATGGAGATTGCTGTCTGAGTGATCCCTGCTACCCAAGATTCTTTGGAGGCTTGCCCAGGATTATCAACCAAATGATAAGGGTTGAATCCCCAATTATTGAAAATAGGGTAATGCTATGTTTGAGCAATACATTGATTCCTTGGAGTGCTGCTAGTGCCTCTGCCTCATTTTTGGAGGCAATCCCTAGTGCCCAAGCTATCTCAAGCACTTTTTTATCCATCAGAACTGAAGTGAAACATGCACCCGCACCCCTCCCTGCCCGTTCTTGCCACCCCAGGGAGGCCTGGAGTCTATACACCAGGAAAACCTTGTTTTCTAGTAATGCTATTATCTATTATGACTCATGAGTGTTATCAGCTACTGTAAGATGTGTAGGATTTTTTTTTTGTTCATTTGGAGAGAGGTTCTTCCTGTCTACTTGTCCTGAGATTATGCCAATTACAGTGCCTTGTGATTGAACATATTTATTTATTTTTTGGTTCATTTGAAGAGCGGTTCTTCCTGTCTACTTGTCTTGAGATTATGCCCATTATAGTGCCGTGATTGCACATAATCTGTTCTTGTGGCTCATCTGTAATGAATTTACCCATCATAGTTTGCATATTGAAGTGTTTTCAGAATCTCAGATATGGTATACTTCATGCCATTAACATAAGGATCCTTCCACATGAGCAATATAATATATATAAGAGAGGAATAAGGAATCAGCTCATTTTATTTCTTACCTTCTACAAACTTATTGGCATAATCTAAATGACTATAAACACCTAGTTCTCTTAACTGTGGTTATTTTAGATTGCAGATAAGTTTGAAAGCGCATTACTTTCCATCCTGATTGTGTGATCAGGATGAATATTTGAGGGAGCACTAAACATGCGCCAGCTATACCAATCATTTAATGTTTTAAAGCAAGCATAAGGAGAATGTATGAAATGGATAATTGTTGCCAACCGGCCTCAAGAAACCCCATGAAGTAGATATTTCTCCTAAGAGTACGAGGGTAATTACTGAAGGACAATATTGAATTCTTAAACTAGTCAAATCTATCCTCTTGCTTTCTTTCCGATTTGACTCATTAACAAGCTATATAGAGGATTTGTATGACAGATTAGCAGCCTACTTGAATCTTTTTCACTCTGATCTGATATATGGCAAAGTACTATTAAATAGTTATTTGTAAAGCAAAAATAGTGCATTACATTTCAAATGTTTGTATCTGTTCTCCCTCCTTTTTTCCTATATCTTAAAATTGCCATGCTTCACTTAGAATCATTCTATTGTTTAACATGATTCCGGATGATCTATAATTATTTTTTCTTTGATTACTGCCTAATTTTTACAATCAAACTGATGAATGTCTCTGGTTGCAGTATGGCCTTTGGCTGCTATCGGCATTGAGCCAAAGTTTAGCATTCCAACCTCTGCTAAAGTGGATGAAGTTGTGATTGCTAATGGTTTCATAGGAAGTGTTCTTGCAGATTACTTCTGGTATACAGATAACTAATTCATTGGCTTATTTGGATTAATACTTTACGTTTGGCATTCTTGGCCATATCCATCGAATTCTATGAAATTAAGTTGGTAAAATGTTATAATTGCAGGGCACTATCTGTGGTGTGGACCACACCTCTAGTTGCCACATTGGGAATGTCTCTCACTATTCCTCTTGCTATGATAGCTGACATGGTAATTCACATGCGTCACTATTCTGCAATCTATGTGCTTGGTTCAGCTCAGGTATATTACAAAATCAATTTTCTATTACATAGTTAGACTGTATTTGTTAATACCTTGAGTCCCAAAACGTGCAGCTAACTGGAAAGTGGAATGCACTTTGCAATATTTACAGGTTTTTGCAGGATTTGTGATTGCAAATCTTTCAGACCAATTTTCAAAGAAGCTGGGTTTGTGATATGGCAATGCATTTTGAGGATAATCTTGTTCAAGAAACAAATATTCTCTTACTACGTCAGGGCAAATCTGGATTGGCAGACCAGGTTCTTACATAGGTCATTAATGGAAATTTGTGTTTGTGGCATGGTGGTGGCTCATTTTGGTCCAGAAAAGAGTTAGTTATCAAGTCAGTGTATCGATGTTGCAAACTGCTGTACAAGTATGTAAAGAGTTTTTTGGTTCCAAACACATTCTATCCTGAAATTTTGGAAATATATTTTTTCAACTCCAAACCATTTAACTAGCATAAGGGCATTTTTTATTTCATTATGACCTTGAAGGCATTTATAAAGTCGCAACGCAATAAGAAAATGTGCCAAAGTTCGTGCTTTGATATGCAGTGTTTTGCTATGAATTGCATTCCTGTTTTATATGGAAAATGTTTGGATTGTGATATTTGTGTGTAGAGCTTTGCTATCACAATATTCATGTCTTGACTCTTAAATGACCAACCAAGATGTCGGTTAGTGTAAGCATGACCCTTTTTTTCAGGGTTAAGAAGGATTCCTTCTCCTTGAAGGCTTATGAGAAGGTTGATCATAATTGTGAAATTTAGTTTATATGTATCGACAAGTTACAATGCCATCTCCATTCTTTAGGGTACCTATGACAATAGGTTTTGGATATGCTAAATATTATTTTCAAGTTTTGTAGGAAACTTAGTGTATACATTTATACAAACAATAGCAGAGACAGAAAAAATGGTTTTTTGATAAACATTGTATCGTTAACATCTCTTACACTTATAAATCACCATTGATGATGATGGGTGTCTATGTTGACCCTTTTTGAGCCAGTTATTCTCCCTAATTAACTCCTTTTTGACTTGTATACTCTCCACCATAATTCACAGAACCAACATTTACCTTTATTTTCCTGCACATTTGCCAAAGGTACACTGGATTGTCATTTTCACAGATTAACTAGTTCATGTAGAGAATTTAGACTAAAAGTTTAGAGATTATATTATGATATCATATGTTAAGGATCATGCAGTTCCAGGTACAACAAAGGGTTGAAGATTACAGAGTTCAGTATGGGTGCAAAGTGTAGCTTCATAAATGCTCCAGAATCAAAAGATCCAAGTAAGAGTATCAATGCAATGGCAATTAATTGCTCTATGAAGGAATCACGACTTCTTGCTAGAATTCCTGGAATATTGGCATTTTAACGATCTCATTATGAAGCCATTCACTGTGAACTGTGAATTTCCCATTGGGCGCAGTCCTTAGATAAATTGTTGTAACTAATAGCATGCATCTAGGGTTTTATAACACAAAACAATGAAAACAATTACTCTCCAAAGATGCCGATTCTCATAGTATAAAAGATAGACTGGTTGATAAGAAGGTATCGTAGATGTGAAGAAACATTCTGTACTCTTTTAGTTTGCTTGCAATAGAATTTACACTGTTCCAGTCTAGTGTTTAGTTCGACCATGGCCCATTTCAAGAGTTAAGGTTCAATTGATCTGCTTGTATATCTGTCTGTACATTTGCTTCAACGCATTTCCTTTTAACTTTGTCTGTATATCTATAAGTACATTTGTTTCACCTCATTTCTTTTAACTCTATTTGTATAATTGTATGTACATTTGTTAGATTAATTCTTTTTATTGTCCATATTGGAGTTCACAATTCATTATAACTGCATGAGAGTCTAATCCTGTATAAGCTACACTGATCATAGAGTAACGGTATTGATCTGAATATGTGAATAGACAACTGTAGTGTACCCTAGGTTGCACTAGAAGTTCAGTTAGCCTTTATAGAGATAGCAAATCAGTGTATATATGATGAATGTGCTTGCAGGTTTGCTTCGACATTGTCCATTGATAGCTTACAGTCTTTTTCATTTTTTGTAGACATAATTGTATTATTTCCTTGGTTTGGTAGTTTTCAAGAGATTTGATTATCATGACATGATGCATATAGTGCTTATTATTAGCATGCATATTTCTTGTTTTATTTGAAGTGATAATATGACTTATGAATGACTGCACCCCTAGTTCACAAATTGAGCAAAGAGGAAGATAAGACTAGTTGATTTCAATCTTTCATAATCTTCACTTGAGTAGTGCCATCAGTCTACTAGCCATCATAGTCAAATTAGTTCTTGGCGCTTCGAGCAATTACTTTTAGTGAAATAGAGTAGCCTTGTTCTCATTGTAAACAATCGGCATACAATTAAACTCAGTCAATTTCAAGGTCTTACTCTGTACAAACAGTACTAGTATCTCTTAAGCTCACAACACAACCCCGGGTTGACATAGAAATGAGCCAGTGAATCATCATTCACAGGAAGTATATAAAATCATTGTTATTTTTGGTGTCGTTGAGCAGATTCCTTGGTTTACAGTTTACACTGATGAGGAAATTGACACATGGTAAAGCCAACCTAAGGAACTGTCAACAGACCCCTCTGCTAAATTTCATCTAAGTGTCTTGCATTTGTAAGATAGAAGCATACTAGGATGCATGAATAGACAAAGAGATTCCAAGGGATGGTTCCGTGGTGCAGTTAGAGCCACTCAATTCATCAACCACTTGGTAGGAAACATAGGCCTATTAAAGAGTAACTCTAGAGTCTAAACAAAAACCTCTGTAATATGGCTAAGGAAGGATTTTCAGATTCGAGACGAATGTCTAGATGTGTTGAATCTGTTGGGTGCAGGGGATGTTTCCTAGTTATCATATGAAGCTATTTGTGAGATGTGCCCTTGTTATTGTTGAATTTTAGCATTAGCATGAATTCTTTAAAATTTTGCAGACTGTAAGATAACAAAAGACAAGTAGAAACATCAACAACATCACACACATGGAACACAGTAGTTTTTCACATGGAAACCTTTAAAGGACAAAAACCCCAAAAGCATTAGTAATTCATCTCTTAAATGAGATGAATTGAATTTCTTAGAATTCTGAGATGAATGTTTTTCAGTATTTCTCAAACCCTAATAGGTTTGATCCACAGATCCAAAAATCACAAAAGATGATTTTACATGAAAAACCAAATTAGGGCTTTCTGCCCTAATTCTCTCAATTGCCCAAGTCTCAGATTTCTTCTTGAAAATCAGACTGCCTAGATTGTACTTGCTTGCCTAGATTGTACCTGCTTTCTCAGAGCTTGTACCGCTTCCTGTTTGGACCTCTGTCTGTCTGCCCGAGCAATCTTGTTGCTGCTCGAGCCTACTTTTGCTGCCTGAGCTTGCTTTTGCTGCCCGTAACCTTGCTGCTGTTACCTAGCAGCCTGCCCGTGAACTCTGTCAGCCTGCTCGAGCTTTTTGCTGCCTGCTCGAGCTTTTTGCTGCCTGCCCGAGCTTTCTGCTGCTTTCCTGAACTGTTCTTCAGCTTGCCTGGGCCTAGTTTACCTGCCCGAAAGCTTGCTATAGCATCTCGAGCTCCTATTGGAGGTGCTCGAGACAATTAGCAGCCTATGGAGGCTGCCGTGAAGAATTCGGGTTGCCCGTGAAGGAACCAAGGTTGTCCGAGAAGAGTGAGAGTTCTGTCGTGAAGGAAGGGTCTAGGGTTAGACCCTAGCTTGTGAAGAATGTGAAGATGGTGCTGCTCACTGTGGAACCCTAGCTTAAGGTTTTCTGTAGCAAGTGTGGGTTCCCTAGCTAGAGTCCTCCATGCTAGGGCATAACCACAAAAGATTAACCTTCTCTTCAAAACCAACGAAAAAAACTTCCTTGAGCAGCTGCAAGTTGATGAGCAAGTGTGTGTCAAAATGAAATGGATTGATCTTCTTTTATATCCTTTGAATCACCTATAAGCAGGCCAAAACTCAAAAGAACAAAATAATATTATTTTATTCTTTTATCTTTTTGACTTTTTACCTTTAGAGGGACTACCTTATGTATTTTTGACTATTTACCTTTAGCCTTCTTCAAGTGCTCTGTTGTAAAAACAAGTGGTCAAGGTGGTCCTTCATCCCCACTCAAAGTACATCATCATAAATATAGAGAATTACTAATGCTTTTATCTCACACTCCATGTGACACCAAGATCGGGTACTAGGTGTTTTGACCAAGGGGAGCTAAGCCTTAGAGAAGATCACAAAGCCTACATATCGAGGGTCGGAATGCCTCACATGCCCAGACCCGGTCTAGGACTTATAGTGATTTCTTCGTAACAGACCAGGTGCCTCAGCCATAGGCTGCATAATTTGATCCAAGGTCAAATACTTGGTAATAGAGCAAGCACCTCCATTCTCTCGGAGAGTGGCCCTCATCTCTAGGCTGAGTCCCCCAGTACTAGATTGAGTCATCTTCTTGGTAGCTGACCAGGTGCCTCCATTCAAAGAATGGCCACTCAGCGGTAGGCTGAGTCCCCCAGTGCTGGACTGGTTCCACATCATGGTCCCTGACCAGATGTATCCATTCAACAGAATGACCACTCAGTTCTAGGTTGAGTCCTCCAGTGCTGGACCGGTTCCAAGATAGCTGAGTCCTCCAGTGCTAGACTGGTTCCACATTCTGGTCCCTGACCAAATGTCTCCATTCAACAAAATGGCCACTCAACTCAAGGTTGAGTTCCCCAGTGTTGGACTAGTTCCACATCCTGGTCCTTGACCAGATGTCCTCATTCTCCTAAGAGAATGGCTCTCGATGCTGCTCAGGAAAAATCAACACTCCCTCTTAGCGAGAGAGGTATTCTCTGCCATGCCAAGCTTGTCATGAAAGTACACGAAGTTGGCTGTTGTCAGATGATTGGTCAGGGTTTCTGCGATATGTTCATATCTACGAATGTACCGCAACTTCTGAGTGCCTCTTTGTACTAGGTCTCTAATGAAATGATACTTCATTTCAATGTGTTTCGACCGGTCATGAAACACCGGGTTCTTTGAAAGCTTAATGCTACTATGATTATCGCAATGGATGATCTTTGAATCAAACTTTCCACCGAACATATCGGATAGAAGTTTCCTGAGCCAAACTGCTTCCTTGCAGGCATCACTTGCAACAATATACTCTGCCTCAACTGTACCGTATTAGAGGAAATTTGGGGTTTAAAATGGGCCTCCTAAGGAAAATAATAAAAAAACCCACATCACACTATAAATATGCCATGTCAGATTAAACCTAATAAAAATCTAATGAAAGTCAACCTAAATCGTCTCATTAATGGTAGTTGACAACTATATTGAGTTAATGTAGAGTTAAGAGATATTGATTAAAAATATTAATGAAATATTTAGATTCTTTGGCACACATAATAAATGATAGGAAACTTTTGAATTTTATTTTATTATTTTTTAAAATGAATAGACCACTACTTTTTATATATTTAATAAATGTAAAACTCAAATATATTCATCTATAATGAAAAATATAATTATAATAATATTAAAAAAATAAAAAAAATCACTATTATTTTTTAATATAAATTTTAAATTAATTCATATAAAAAATATTACATCACATAAAATAAAAAACAATAAACTATGTATATTCATATTATTTTTTATATTAATATATGAAAAATTGTGGTTTAATGGGTTCCACAGCAGTTTGGGTTCCTCAAAAATCGCCAGATTTCAGAGCCCCTGGCCATTACCCAAGAAGTCCTTCACTCTGTCAAATCCAGGAACAAAAGCGCCCTTATACTTAAGCTAGATCTTACTGAAGCCTTTGACAGGGTTAACTAGTCCTATATTAGGCCCATTCTTCTGCAAATTGGAGTGTCGCTGGAGGGGGTCAACTGAATAATGGGTTGCATTTCTTCGGTTAACTTTGTTATGCTCATCAATGGTTACCCTTCGAGTTTTTTTACGGCCTCACGTGGTATCAGGCAAGGGTGTCCTCTTTCTCCCCTCTTATTTATCCTTGTTATAGAAGGACTCAGGGTCCTTATTGATGATGCTCGAAGACATGGTCTGATCAAAGGGATCAAAATCTCGCATCAGCTATCCCTCACGCACCTTCTCTTTGTTGATGATGTGATTCTATACGGGTTTGGCACTTGTGAAGAATGGATAGCTTTCAAAGTATTATTGGATACCTTTTGTGAAGCTTCGGGCATGTGCATAAATTCGGAAAAGTCATGCTTCCTGTTCAACAATGTTGATGATGGGTCCTCAATCAGAATCACCTGCTCTCTCCCCTTCAAGACTGAGTACATTTTTTCAAGGTTCAATTATCTTGGTTATTTTATAAAACCATTGGGATATAAGGTTAAAGACTGGTCTTGGCTCATCAAAAAGTTCGAAAAAAGGATTTCCCACTAGACTTTCCGGCTCCTTTCTTTGGGGGGGAGATTGGTTCTTATCAAAGCTGTTCTTACTAGCTTGCCGATGTACTGGATGGCTTTAGTTCCCTTACCTAAATCCATTCTTGGGAAACTAAAAAGCATGATTTTTGCCTTTCTCTGGGGCTATTCCGGGAACAAGAAAAAGTATCATCTTGTCGATTGGTTGTCTTTGTCCAAACCCATAGCACAAGGAGGCTGGGGCATCAAAAATCTCGGATGGTTCAACACCTCTTTGAGACTCAAAAGTTTTTGGCAAGCTCTCTGCGGAAATGGACTTTGGTTCAAAGTGTTATCCGTGAAGTACTTAAATAAGAGATCTATTTTGTCTTGGATCCGCAGTAAGGCTTTTGCGGTCTCAGGTGTCTTTGTTATCTGGAAGGGATTCATCAACTCAATTACATGGATGGGCAGTGGCTTAACTTGACTTGTGGGGAATGGAGAGAGCATTAGGGTGGGTCTGGACCCGATCATTGGTATGGGCTCTTTGTTCACTCTTCCACAGGATCTCTGTGACTATCTGGAAGATTATGGTATTATTACTCTAGCTCAAGCTAAGAATTACTCTTTGGATCCACGGTCCTATTGGCTCTCTGCAGCGGATTTGGATTTGGCTGGGGAGTGGCACCACTTATGGGATGCTTATGTTAAGTGGTTGGAGTTCGGAAGGATCAGACTCAGGACTCAACCAGACAGTCTTCTATGGTCTTATAAGAGTTACATAGGATCTATATTTGCGGCTATTGCATATGATTGTATTGTGAACCACTATTTGGACCATCTTCTTGAATCTTCTTTCGTTCACCAGATCCTTTGGAAATTAAACACACCTGAAAAAATTCGTTGCTTTATCTGGCTTCTTTTAAAGAACAAAGTTTTAACTTGGGATCAACTCAATAAACGTGGTATTCAGGGTCCTAGCTACTGTGTTCTCTGCAAGAAAGGAGATGAAACGACCCAGCACTTGTTTTTGGATTGCTTATTTACCAAGAGCACCTTTGATACTGTATTTGAGCACTTTGGCATTCGATCTTTTTATAAAACCACTGTTCGCTTGTATCTCGAGCACTGGTTTCAGTCACATCCTCTCGACTACACCAAGCTCTATTTGCCCCTCTTCGTCTTCTGGTCCATCTGGAAACACATAAATGGTTGTATATTTGAAGGAAATCTCCCATCTGTATATGCTGTCTTTCTCCAGATAGATTCGCTCTTTCACTTCTTCCCTGTGCCAAAAAAAAGGGTTAAATTCAGGAACATTGGGTTGCCTCCACCGATTACCTATCCATGTGGTTATTTTGATGGTGCAGCTACTGGGAACATTGGGGGAGCAGGTTTCGTGTTGTATTTGCGCAGCTCTCACTGCTTGTACTTCTCTTTGGGCTGTGAAAGCAGTACTAACACTAGATCAGAGTTATTGGCATTATGGGCCCTTCTCTCTGTTTCTAAGATCATGGGGATTCCTTTAGACTCTATTTATGGTGATTCCCTTGTCATCATCTCATGGGCTACATGAAATGGCTCACTGAACTTACCACATCTGAGTCATTGGTGTGATGACATAAGAGACATGCTGCTTATCTTTTCATTGGTGTGATGGCATAAGTGACCATGAAGCACATTTATTGTGAGCATAACCAGATAGCTGACAGTCTCTCAAAAAATGCTCTTTCTCTTGAATCAGGATTCAGAAATTTCATGGAATTTCTGAATAATATGGTCATTGATCATGGTAACTTTCAGCTATATTAGCTTGTGCTGCGCATTAGTCCCCTTATTTATTGCACATTTCATTGTTTGTCATTTTATGGGACCCTAACAGACTCATGAAGAGACCCTCAGTTCTCTTCTTATGCTCATGATTCATTTGCTTCAGGTCATTTCTGAATGCCAGCACAAATTTGACCTGTTTTTGCAGGAGTGATGATAAAAGCCTGTATTTTTACAGGCTTGTGGCCATATTGCCCATGTTTTGATGACGGGGTCTCGCTATTGCGCACTGATGACTCCCCATTGATCTGAATCTTTTGTTGATGATTGCCATCTCTGACTGATTGTACATGATGATTTTTGATTCAATAGAATAACAAGATCTGGTATTTTTTCCATTGAAAAAAAGGTAGGTAAGAGAGAAAAAAAATAAAATCAATTTTATTATAATTTTAGTAACATTAAAAATAGTTTTTATTTTTTATTTTATTAGTATTTAAATGTTTTATTTATTTTTGGATGTAATAATTAAATATATTTATTTTTTAAGTATTATTTAATAATATTAAAAATACTAAATGTCTTTTATTTAGTATTTCAAGATAAGTCTATTTAAAATTAAATATTATTCAGTTTTCTTTTTAAAAAATTGATTAATAAATGTTTTTAGTATATCAGAATGCTTCCACTACAATTTTAATTAATGCGAAGGTTATGTTTTAAAGGAGTTGGAAGTAGTGATCAAATAAAATATTCTATATTTATTAGTTAAAGTTTATTTATCTTATTTCGAGGTGATCTTTTCAAGAACTTAACCAAGGTGAGGTTGATATGGAGTTAGCGATTGTCAAATAAAAATATGACACATAAGCATTATGTGTCCAACTCAACCATAATGGTTGACCAAAGATATTGAAATTCTATTGGTTTAAAAATTCAACTCAATCTAGCTCATCCATGGCACAGTTTTTTATAAGGCCCATTTTAGACCCCAATTTTCCTCTAATTTTGAGCTATGGAGCCCTGTTTCCTGCTGTCAAGAGATCATTGCAGATCCCATACTGAAGCAGTTACCGAGGTGCTTTTTCGGTCTACTTCATTGTGAACCCAATCTGAATCAACATATCATGTTAACAATACTTCACTACTGGAAGTATACGTGAGCCCATAAGTCATAGTACTTCGCACATATACGAGTACATGTTTGGTAGCTACCTAGTGTATGTGCTTCATATCAGACATGAACTGACTCAGAGCATTCACTGTGTAACAGGTATCTGGTCTTGTGTGTACGAGATACATCAATGATCCAATGAGTTGTCTGTACAGAGTAAAGTCTACATCTTGTGAACTGGTGGCTGAGTCTCACAACTTTTTCAAGTTGGTAGTCATGGGTACGCTCATGGACTTGTAGTCCTGCATCCCAAATCTTTGCAAGATGTCCACTGCATACTTCTCTTGTGTCAGGAAGATCTCGCCTGATTTTTGCTAGACCTCTAAGCCAAGAAAATAATGCATCATACCAAGATCCTTCATGTCAAATTCAGAGGTGAGCTCCCTCTTACATTGTGCTATCAATTGTTCCTCACCTGTAAGGAACAAGTCATCCACATATAGGACAAAGATCAAGATATGATTATGAACAACCTTAAAGTACAAATTGGAGTCGGTAGTACTTTTGGAAAACCCCAAGCTGTGGAGGAATCCATCCATCCTCGCATACCAGACTCTCGAAGCTTGTTTGAGTCCATACAAGGCTTTTTTCAGTTTACACACATGGGTCTTATTCCCATGAGTCACAAAGGCTTCAGGTTGTTAAATGTAGACTTCCTCAATAATCTTGCCATTGAGGAAGGCTGGTTTTATATCCATCTGATGTAACTTTCATTCGAATACTGCAACAAGAGAAATGACGGCTCTGATAGTAGTATTCCTGGCGACATGAGCAAAAGTATCATCAGTCTATGCCCTTTTTTTAAGTAAAACCACGAGCTACGAATCCGGCTTTGTACTTCTCAACACTGCCATCAACAACATGCCTGATTTTGTAAAGCCATATGGATGTTACCATTGAATTTCCTGTCGGTCTGGGAACAACTTCCTAGACATCATTCTTCATGATTGAATTGTACTCTTCAATCATGGCATCAACCCATACATGTTGACTTGCTGCTACTTTGTATGTGGAAGGTTCTGCACCGATGAGCTCGCTCATAAGATCTGATTACTTTTGTGGCCTTATGCTTTCTCTGAAAGTTTCGAGAGGAGCTTTATGCTTCTCAGCTTCTTGTATCGTTTCTTGGTACCATGCAAGTCTCTTTTTGGAAGGAGGAACTTCAAGCAGTTCTTCTGGTCAACTTTCAGGTTCCTCAGGTACATCCAAAATTTGATTCTCAAATTCCTCTTCCTCCCTCTGAACTTCTGAATCTGGGATCTCAGAGGGAGGTTTTTCATCTTCCTTTGAAAGGTCTTGTGTTTGACAAAACACAACTTCCTCATGGAAAATCACGTCTCTACTGACCTCAATGTACTTCTGTTTAGGTACATAGATGCAGTAGGCCACCGAGCTATCACTGTAAGCAACAAACATTAGGGGAATTTTGAGGTAAAAAATGGGTCTCCAAACAAAAGTTGTACTGTTAAAATCAAATTTTTAAGAACCAATCACAATCTAGAGAATGACACCATCTATAATAGTTGAGTTGGCATTACTTGAGTTAAGGTTGTTTTTTTGTAATATTCTAAAAAGTTGATCAAAATCTATGATTAACCATGGTAGTCTACAAGTACTTTTACACCTAAATTAAAGTACTAATGTCTTTTCACACTTTTTCAATAAAATATATTATTATTTTTACACCTAAAGTAAAGTACTAATGTCTTTCATATTTTTTCAATAAAATATATTATTGTCCATTCATATATTTTGAAAAAGACAATATATATTTTTTCTCTTAATATGTATGTCTTTACACAATTTTCAATATATGTGATATTTATCCAATTTTTATTAATATTAAAATATATTTTATTTACACATTTTACTTATGCATATATGATATATTCATCTATTTTTCTTAATCTCAAAAATATCATCTAATTATATATCTCTAATTGAACTTTAAATTATTTTATTATTTAAAAAAAATATTATTAACTTTTATAATACTTATAAATATTTTATTATTAGCTTTGTATAAAAAAATTTACAATAAAAATACATTACAAAATAATATTTTCATAAAACCCAATTTAAAAACTGACTTTCAAAAACTAAATTTTAAACAAAAACATCATAAAATGTAATCTTTTATCAAATTAGAGTACAATTAATTAAAAACTACTAAACATTAAATTATACAAAATATTAAAATCAAAGTTTTAAATATTAAATATTAACTTATATAATTATATTAAAAAACAATAATTTACAAAATTATATTACAATTATTTAATTAAAAGCTAAGAAAACTTATATTCTAAATTATTAAAATCAAATTTTAAAGATTAGATTTAAGTATAGAATATGTGTTAACCTATATTAAAATAAAAATTCTTAAAATCAAAATTTAAATTTTTAAAATTTAAAATGTATGATAAATATATTAATAAGGGGTAGAGATGTAGGCCGATTGGCAACTACATGTTATGTTAAGGCATATAAGATGTTAAGTAAGTCAACGGTTCGAGTCTCGACGAAATGTGCGCGAAAGTTGAGCACATAGTTGGTCGTGCCTAGGGGTTATACTAGAGCCGTCGGAATCAACTCCATATCATGTGAGTACTAAACTGACATCGTTGTTGATTCCACACACACACACATATATAGTATATAATGAATATGTTAAAATAATTCTAGATATTTTAAAATGTAGAAAAAATAATAATAATAGGTGATTAATTTATTAATATAGAAAGAAAAAAAACATAAATTCCTTTAATGATTTTTTATACAAATCATAAACATCTATTTTATGAGAATTTAACTAAATTAATTCCATTATAAAAATACATAAATTGGTTTAATAAGAAAATAAACAATTTAAATTAAAAAAAAAAAATATTTATTATTTTAAATTTTAATTTTCGAATAATGGGTTAAGCATATTAGATGCAAATTTTATTAAGAACCTAAAAAAAAGATAAGTTATAATAAAAAATTAAAAAGAGACACGTTATCTCAAAATTTTAATTTTCAAACACTAAAATAATTATATCATAAAAATACATAAATTATACAAAGAAGCAAAATAATATAAGTTATAATAAAAAATTAAGAAAATATATATATCATTTTATTTTAAATTTCAATTTTCAATGTGTGGTTGGAGAAAATTTGAAAATTTTGATGTTTTTTCATTTTGAATTATTTGATTGTCTTTTCAATGTGTCTATTTTATTATTAAAACATATTTGATTGTCTTTTCATTGTCTTTATATTTTATTATTAAAAATGATCTCCAAGTTCAAGGACATGAATGCATCCAAGTATTATACATTTTTTGGAAATAAAAAATAGCTTTTAGTCATTTCAATATAACATTTATTATTATTTTTGTTTCTAGTATGTAACTCAACCATTGTTATCTAAATTGAACATTTAATGTAGTGGAAATATGAGTTGTCAAGTATACTTTCCCTATAAAATGCCCAGTTCATAATATTTTAATATATCTCTTATGAGGCCAATTTTTGACCTCAAAATTCCCCTAATGTATGTCTTTCTTTTCGGAAGCCTCTAGCTTAGCCCTCTTTTCTTTTGGCACATGAATGTAAACTAGAGTGCCAAACATTCTCATGTGATCAACTGCAGGTTTCTTGTTGGTGAAGACTTCTTCTGGAGTCTTCTCCCCCAAGATAGCACGAGGGTTTCTGTTTTCGATGTACACAACAGTACATGCAGCTTCATCCCACAAGGATAAAGGAAGATTTAGATCAGTAAGCATGACTTTAGCAACGTCACAGATGGTTCCGTTCTTCCTTTCTGCAACCCCATTTTGTTGAGGGTTGTACAGTATTGTCAACTCTTTTTTGATTCTTGTTTCTCAGCAAAAATCATCAAATTCATTAGAATCATACTCACCTCCGTTATCTGATCTCAAGATACAGATATGTATGCTTGTTCGATTTTCAATCAGAGCCTTGAACTCTTTGAACCTTTCAAATGTTTCACTTTTGGCTTTGAGGAAGTAAATCCATGACTTCTGAGAATGATAATCTATGAACAAGATATAATACAAGCACCCACTCAAGGAGGGCGAAGACACAGACCCACAAATGTCAGAGTGAATCAAATCCAATATACCTTTAGATCCATTCTTACTTTTGGAAAAGGTTTTCTTAGTGTTCTTACCTAGAGCACATTCTTTGCAAATTCCATCATATTTGGGAGAAACCTCTGGCATACTTGTAACCTTCTTTTGTAGACCTGGAAGAGATGTATAGTGGAGGTGTCTAAACCTCCGATGCCACAACTCACATGGATCAACTGTATGATGAACCAAAGCATGAGTGGAATTTCTAGAAGCCTTTTAAAGACCTCCCTCTCGAACCCCAATCTATACAACTGAGTAGTTTCTCATTCTTTGCCCATAGTAGGACCTTCTTGTCCATGAAGCAGAATCTGTAGCCCTTGTCCTCTAAACAAAAAATAGAGAGGAGGTTCTTCTTTAAACCATGAACATATAAGACATCATCAATATGTAAAACCTTACCCGAATCAAGTTGAAGTAAAGTTGAGTCAACTCCTTCAATCTTGTAAGTGGAGTCATCTTCAAGTTCCACTTGAGTAGTGAACTTCTTCTTCCTGTAGCTGGTGAGTGCTCCATGATTACTTGTCATATGTCTGGAGGCACCACTATCTACTAAGCAAGAATTAGCGCTGTCTGTGATGGATCCAGAGAGAGGAGAGATCATGTAGTATTCTCTTTCTAGATTCGTCTTCTTTGGTATCCCTGGTTTTCTTCTTCTTCTGCAACAAAAGCTTGGAATCTTCTTTTGAATTTCCTCTTAGGCTGCCTGCAATCCCTAGCAAAGTGCCCAAACTTGTGATAATTATACAATTCCACTTTTGAAACATCAATGTGCTTACCTTGTGGTTTCTTTCCCTTCTTTTGTTGAGGGGAGGGCTTTTTGAAATTCTGTCTTAGTTGTAAGGGTAAGGTTTTCTTCCTTGGTGCCAATTGCCTTGCCTGAAACTCTTCCTTCTTCTTCCAAGCAATCATGCCAAATTCTATCAAAGTTTGGATGATTTTCACGTCCACTTACTGATGCCATAAATGTTTCCCAAGATTTTGGGAGACCATCGACTACAGTTTGCACAAGGTCATCATTATCTGCAATAATACCAATAGCAGTAAGTTGATCTCTTACATGTGCAATCTTTATGAAGAAGGGTGCAACTCCTTCACCCTTGTTCATCTTCAACGTCCGAAGCCTTTTCTTCAAAACTCTCTTCTGATTAGGAGCCTTCTTTTCATATAGGCCTGTCAAGGTGTTAAAGCATTCTTTGGCAGTCTTCAATGATGTGATGTTGGGCATCAAGTCTTCCTTGATAGAGTCATAGATGATCCTTCTAGCCTTTTCTTGTTTCTTCTTGAAAGCAGTCCTACCAACATTAGATGTTGGCTCTTCTATGGCATTAAACACTACATCATCAAGGTCATTTTCCTTTAGGATGGATGTGAGCCTAGCCTTCCAATAGTTGTAGTTCCTTGAACCTTCAAGCTTCTATTTCGGTCTGAAAATGTTGGTAGCCATCTCTGCTACTAGTCAATTTTCAAGTCTGCACAATATCCCAAGGTCTAGGAAGACACCAATAATCTGCCTTTTACTCGGTCTTCACATGCTAAGATCTGATATCATGTTGAATTTTAGCATTAGCATGGATTCTTTAAAATCTTGTAGACTATAAGATAGCAAAAGACAAGTGCAGTAGAAACATTAACAACATCACACACATGGAACACAATAGTTTTTCACGGGGAAACCTTTATAGGACAAAAACCCCAAAAGAATTAGTAATTCATCTCTTAAATGAGACGACTTGAATTTCTCACAATTCTGAGATGAATGTTCTTTAGTAATTCTCAAACCCTAATTGGTTTGATCCACAGATCCAAAAATCACAAAAGATGATTTTACAAGAAAAACCAAATTAAGGCTTTCTGCCCTAATTCTCTCAGTTGCCCAAATCTCAGATTTCTTCTTGAAAATCAGATTGCCCAGATTGTACCTGCCTGCTTGGATTGTACTTTCATGCCTGGAGCTTGTACGACTGCCTGCTGGGACCTCTATATGCCTGAGCAAGCTTGCTGTTGCCCGAGCCTGCTTTTGCTGCCCGTAACCTTGTTGCTGTTATCCAGCAGCCTCCCCGTGAACTCTGTCAGCCCACACAACAGGATTTGAACCCGAAATCCGACGACATCCGACGTATCGTACGGATGTGTTGGACAACAATGATGAAAAGTACTAAGCCTTTTGAATTATTTTAGCACCGTCGAATTTTCGACACCAGTGCGTAGGTTTTTCGACGGATATGTTGTAGGAAATTTGATGGCCTTGCCGTAGGAAATTCGACTGAGAAAGACTCCAAGGTTGTGCCAAAATTCCAAACCCACACGTCTTATAGAGATGGACCCTAGGTTTGTGCTAAAGTTACAAACCCACACCCCTCATAGAGATGGATCTTGATTCACATTAATGCACATAATTGTATAGACTCCAATCCATTTGATTAAAATCAGAGACAAGACCTTTATAGGGAAGAATAAAGGCATACCTTTGAACATTCAATAATTATAAGAAGGAACACCATGAAGAGATAAAGAGAGGAGATAGAGACTATAAGCCTCACCAAGCCTCCACTTCCTAAGCTCACCTGCATAGGTTGCCTAAAGTCACCCTCATTTTCTTGTCACCTTTTTTCCACACCTACAACCACAATATCCCACCTTCGTAGACAAACCTTAATTCACAGAGTTTAAAATACACCACCGTGATAGCATAAATGCAAAGAGGAGAGGCGTAGTGTGCATGAGGGGAAGTAAAACCTCCCTTGCAGAATCCATTAATGTTGAGAAGACCAGCCAATAATGCATCTCCACAATTTTGCTAAGTGTTATTCTCATGCATTACTCCAAAGTGGTGAACTGTGAGACCTTTAATCTTGATGTTGTGATGCATAAAAACTAAGGAATCCATTACCTAACACGGGGTCCTCATTTTTAACTAGGAAAACCTTGTCCAAATACAATGTTGCAATCACCTTTTTGCAACAATTTGATTATGGATTTGTTTCAAATGATAAAACTCGACCTCACCAATCCCCTCCAAATTTTGATGAATTATGTGCATGTTTATTTGGAACAGAGTACCTTTCGTAGTCACTTTCTTATACATTTGTTGGACAATGAATAAAGAATCCCCCGAGACTATTTCCTTGATCTTAAGCTCGTGCAATAAAATTGATCCAAATGCATATAGTTTCACATGGTTGTTTGAAGCAATTCCAAGCCCCTAAGAGAAGCTAACTATTGTATTTCGTTCAGGGATAATGTGAGCCCATATCACTCTTGCTATTTTGGGTTACCTCTAAAGGCACCATCAAAAAATAATTTGAAGCAACCATGTGAGGCTAGCCAATATTTTATTTCCAATTATGAGAGATCCACTTGCCAAGATTAATTAGGCTTTGGTTTTACATACATTTGTTAGACTAAAGGGATTCCCTAGAAGAATTCTTAAACCGGTAGACACTTTTGCATTGTAAGGTTTTCCAAAAAATTAAAATTTAGCTCTCAATTATAGATATTTCTGTTAAATATAATCATCAAAACTATAAACTTTATTTAAGTAAAATATTCTCTCATGGTTATGCATTATGGAACATAACATATTTAGACAAGGAATCATATTCTAATTTTTTTAAACTTTATTTAAGTAAAATATTCTCTCATGGTTATGCATTATGGAACATAACATATTTAGACAAGGAATCGTATCCTAATTTTTTCTTCCAATAGATAATCTCCTTTAATGTCATACTCCTTTTTATTTAATTTTTCTTGGAGAAGGAAACTTATAGAGTTTAGGGGTTGTCCTTTTTTAAATAATTAGCTTAGGTGTGACAAATAGAACAATAAATCCCATGGTCATATGATTTATGTTTATGTAATAGTTGCTACTCTCTTCAAAGTGTAAATGGTGTGACCGTGGCAGTAAATATTTGAAAGGCCCACAAATTTGGTGGTAAGGTTGAAATATGGGAGGGAATTTTAAAGTCACAAATTTTTAGAGGAAACCTCATTTTCCCAATGTGATCAAACTGAAAGGCCATTTGATTTCCTCTATTTCTACCTTGAATCTCAAGTTGAAAGATCTTTGGGCTTATTCCGAATGAGCAACTTTGGTTCACAAGCTCTAGTTCAGTTGTCGATTCCCACTACTCATTCCAAATTCCATTCTTAAATCTGAGGTTGAAAGACCTTCCTTCGTATTGCTAACTTTAATAAGGACCTTAATATGAGGCCTTCGGTCCTTCAGGAACACCTTAAAACACGGTAATATCCGCTCATAACCTATCTGGTTCAACCTTAAGTATAGAGAGGTGGGTCGAGTGTATCACTGGATCTCGAAGCAGTCGTCGGCGGCCAGAGTCCCTCTTCCACTTAGAAGGGGGCAATTGAGTTTTCGGTGGATCATCCTGTTTTTGATGTGGGCGGTGTGCTCTGTGCTCTGGATGAGGTTAAATCTCATGACCATCTCACTGAACCTATTCCAGATGCAATTTCAGATGCACATTCACATGCACATTCAAACACATATTTATATTCTGATTCAGATGTAGGCGACAGAACCCAATGAAGGAGTGGCTTCAACAGATCAGGCAACTCATAGAATGGCGCACCAGTTTGGGAGTTTTTCCCTTTGCTATTTCGTATCTTCATCCATCTACAGGGAAAAGGGCGCGGCATTGCCTCTTTAAACACAACATCAAGGAATAAGAACGTTGGGTTATCTTAGTTGTGGAAAGTTTGAGAGAGGCGCATTGGGTGAGCAATTTTGAGAAATAAAGAAAGGGAAGAGATCCTCTCCTCATCTGAGAGAGAGCACACTTAAAAGAGAAGAGAAGATGACTGTTTTCACCTTGTCACTTCACTAGAGAAGAAACACGTACACCTGGGCAAGTTCACTCACGTTACTCTGTTATCCAAGCACTTAACCAGTTTGTTTGTGGGAGATTGGACACTGTATACTATCAGGAAGAGGTTACTGAGATTCAAAGTCAATCTACAGAAATATGGTACACACAGAGGGTTTCTACAAGGTGTAACCATTACAAGAAAGGAGCCGCCACCTCAATGACATTCCCAGTATATAAAAACCAGCAAGTCGTGGTCAAATAAAGGAGGAGAATATTTGTCACTTAACTGCATTTTTCTACCCAGAAGTACTTCTATTACTGTTGTGTGTAAACAGACCATCTCCAGGTCAGATCTTCATATGTTTTCCCATGTAGAGTCCATTACAACAGTAACTAAATCTATGCATTGACAGTTTTGACTTTGTTTTATTATCATATTTGTGGGTTGTTACCATTCTATCTCATCTTGTATTTATATATGGAAAAGAATGAATCAAATTTCTATTAAATAAATGGAGGGATGTTTGAGATAAACCTATTTGAGTCACTCAAAAATTTATAGCAGCAGATTAGTGCATCGTACAGGAACACTCAGCGAACTATTTGACGAAACCCGTGAACCAATAAACACTTAGTGGTATCAAGAAGAAGGAGCCCACAAACTGTTTGACATAATTATAAAATCAATTATATAGACAACATGATCGTGAACTCAGTGGAAGTCAAGTAAGGGACATTTCAACCAGAGAGATCAAATAATCAAATAAAATAAATATTTGCACGAAAGAAGAAAATGTTCTTGAAGTATTATCTGAAGTAGATCATCGAAAGAAAAGGACATAGATCAAGGCAAGAAAACATAAAATTAACTTTGATGAACATTTGCATTCGGTAAAAAGGGCAAGAATTGAAGCTGAATATGAAACCAAGAAAATTGTAGAAGGAGAAAATATCAAGTGCGAATGACAACAATGGAGAAAATATGGCATTGGATAATGCTTGTGTGTTAAATGAATGCCATTTGAGAACTAATAATATCTTAAGTTCTAACAGTCTTGAAACTGAAGGTGATTTTCCACATGAGAAGATGTCTTCACGTCTCGTCTGCTAGGTTTGGGCCAACGACTGGTGCTGGGTAATAGGTCATTCATCAATCTTCACAGATAAAACAAATTTATCGTTTATAGAAACGACAACTGGGAAATTGAGATCAAGTTAAATGTGCCAACGTATAGCTGATCCAAATAAATCAATCTGATCTGAACTCCATAGTGATGTATAACCTCTCAATAATATTGTCAAATGCTCGGACGCGGAACCCCTTTTTTAGCTCATTTCTCTTTCCCCTAAGTAAGCCTCCTATTCCCGTTGATCTTTCTGTCAGAATCTGGGCAAGATTTCTGTTCCCTGTATTTTCACCAGCAATAGATAGTTTGGGCGTTTGTTCCCCGTAGTTTCACCAACAATAGATAGTTCGGGCGTGGATCATTGGTCCCTGTGATTCGGCGGTACTTCAGATCCACGTGGGCATGTAGACAAGTATTAAATTATTTGGACACCGTAGGGAGTTCGAGTTATAAACAATGGATGCATAAATTTGTGCATAACTTAGAGCCATTGGAACATGTCTGGGACTGATAACAGGAGGTATAGATTCGTATTGGTAATTCTGATCAATGTATGTTTCACCATCCATGTAATAGTTTGGGATGGGAAGTGTGAGTGGGCCCAGCCTAGTCTATTATATATATGTGAAAACAACTGCTTTAATGAGATGGAAAGATCAAGCATATCAGTAACAAAGGTAATATAATAGCGTATCTTCCATAATACAGGTGATTTAATACTTACATCCGAATTCTTATCCATTAAATTCTTCCATATTCCCGGATATGGATGAGAGATGGATTAACGAATCCAAAATTTTTATTGACGCTCATGGAAAGGCCTATGTGTTTTCCACCAAAGGCTGATAAATATCGTTTGAGAAGTAGCTTACCGAATGATGAAGCTTCCCTCCCTCCCTTTAAATGACGTCACTGGGCTTAGGAAGCTATGTCTGCATGTGTTGCAGAGGTTGCAACTGCTTTAGTGGAGCTAGTGGCAACTGGTGTGATTGGACAGGATGATGCATACAAGATTTCTGTAGATGAAAATTTTTGTACTAAATGCTTTTATACTGACAAGACGTCAGTTAAGGGAAATGAGGAACGTGTCAAAGTAGACACATTGATCCAAAAAGAAGCAACAAAAAATAGAAATAGGAGGTAGTAAGAAACCTGTGGTGTCTTCAGATTCATATCAATCCTTTATAAGGTTTTCTTCAGAACCTGCTAAATGGGTAGAGGAGAAGCAGATGGATCCATGGTTTGAATATTCAATGTCCTCTAATCATATGGATAAATGGCAGATTGGAGATACAGATGATAGGAGTGCACATGCTAAAATGTCTACTGAATCATTGACTGATAAAAAAATGGAAGAACACAAGCTACAGAGTGTGACTGCACTAGTGCTGCCTTCTCCAAAGAAGCAAGATGTTTCAAATTTAGCTTCAAGGAAAGTCAATTGAATCAGCGTACCTCCTATGAAGGCTTATGTTGCACAAAAGGGCGAAGCTGAGAAATATGAATACAAGTCAAAGGGCATCAGGGAGAAGAAATCTTGTGTGACCCCAACAAAGAAAAATAGCAGAGGCCTTACGAAAGATCATGGGCAGTCTGGCTCATAGAAGTTTAACCAAGGGCAATTAGCTAAGCAGTTGTTTGTTCGCAAGCATGAGCAAGTTTCCCCTATAAAATATGGCACTCAACCCTCATCAGAAAAGGTGTCAGGTTCATCAAAATTTAAGGTGAAGATAAACGGTACTGCAACAATGGAATTGGATGGTGTGTCACTATCTACAGAGTTGCATTTAGAAAAAGTAAACAAGATTAGACATGTGTAACTCTTATATTAATTCAGTTGTGTTTCAAATTACAGTTTTCTGCCTTTTGTTGGATGATACATCAAGGCATAATTTCATTAAAGTGTACAAAAATATCTATGCTAATCACATGTAACTACTAACTTTCAAAATACAACAGGGATGAAAGGGAACCTACAACCAACCATCACTAAAACTTCAAATTACTTTCTATAATGATGGCTACCTTCAGAACTCTCTTTTCTTTTGTGTCCAATTTTTTTTCCACCTCTCTATCCCATGTCCTTCTTGAAAATGGTATAAATCCGAGCAATTTGGATGTGTTTCATACTCTCTCCTTCTGGCATTGCTTCCTTGCCCTATTCCGATTTGATGACAACTCACAATATGGTGGCCTATTGTGGCATAACTTGTGCACAATCTATGAGAAACATGTGGCCTCAAAGATTGATGATAAACATGTGGCCTCTGGTTGTGTGCCACATGTCTTCTTATGCTTGACGCTCCTCGACATGTGTGCCAACTTATAAGGTAGTGACTTGCTCGAATGCTTTTCCTAAACATGTGTCTGGGTCCACAACCATCCTCCATGAAGTATGCTCCTCAACCCAAGCGTCCTGAAGTCAAGTATCCAACCTCCCAGGTGTATGTCACATGGTCCCATGCTCTTAGGGCTAGGTGCCCTCCTCTGAGTGCCCAGTCCTCATCCTCCAAGGTATGCCCTTGTTATCATCCCAGTGCGACAACCATGCTTGTATTTTTTATGCATGCCTTGTATGCTCAACTAACATTTCATGGGCTTGATAAAAATATAATGGTTATGTACACTTTATTGAAGCTTTAGGAGTGCTTCATAACATTTGTATGCTTCCATGTTTCAATATTTTAAGGGTAAGCTTTGTACTCAATGGGGATGTTATAGCCCTACATAAAATTCCAAAGAAGCAAGAGACCCAATATGGACCAATGGAAAACCCAATCTCGTCATTCATGTATTTCCAAGAGCTTGGGAGCAAGTACAAAATGTCCCCAAAGTGATTGAAATGTATTGGAGAGTAGGGTACATTCCGGGAATGTTTAGGTCATTTTTTAGGCATTCCAAGAGCTAGTTTCTTATCGTTCCCTTGTATATCATTTTAGCTTGTAGCATGTGAATATGATTGTGAGCTAAACAAAAACTGTGAGCCTACTGCCTACGAGTGTAAACTGTAATCTATAGTTTATGCATACTAGGCACTTATATGAATACTGCCTAGTAAAATTATTATAGTTTATGCATACTAGGCACTTATATTTGAGTCATACAATTATGTACTAGGCAGTAGGCCCTTTACACTCAGATTTCATAATAGGCATAAACTATTATGTACTAGGCACTTATGTTCAGTGACTGTGTAGGCATAAAGTATGCTTTGATATTGTAAGCATTGTATGCTTTGCATGGAATAAGTGAATGTATTTTTTGTTTTCTCATGTATTCCCATATCTTCTCTCTGTAGTCTTGCTAGGTTTGAAAGAGAAATATGATGAAGCTTTGCAAAGACACGACATGAAAGCAATAGTTTTTACAGGTAATGCATAAATGATCCGTTGAATTCCATTTTAATATATTATCCATTAGTCTTTGACTCTTTCTCCAAAGAGAATGCAAAAGTGCAGAACATTGCATTTTGTTTTTTACTATATATTATTCTAGGCATGTATTTGTTTACTACATCCTATGCTATGCATGTATTTGTTTACTACATCCTAATTTATTGTAAATTTTTAGCTATTGACAATGGTATGTTGGACTTTCATCAAAGGTTCTGCTGGCAAATACTGTGGGGATTTTGATATAGGAACCTTAGGTGGGACCATATATGAAGTCTTAAACGCTAAATAGATAATCTGTCCTTCTCTATTTCATTAAATGAGTTCATTGATAAATAGTTATTTTTGTTAATCAACAGAATTTGATAACAAAAGTCTATCCAACCATGGTCTAGTTGCAAGTCTGAACACTGGTAGCAATGATGACCCGAGTTAAAAAACGGGCGGGCTCACTACCTATGCTAGTGCAGTCTTTTATTTAAATTATTTCAGGTTCAAGTCCTGGGTGACTTTGACCAAATAGATACCCTCAATAGTAGCCACTCATCAAAAGTAGCATGTTTTATCACAAAGAGCTTGCTAGGTTGGGAAAAAAGGGGCACTATTATTTCCCCCACTAGGGTTTCCCATTTGAATGTGGTTCATTGTCCTCTCTTCTTGATGGGTAAGTCTCACTAGCTCACGAGCTACATCATAAAAAGTGCAATCCAGCCAACAAAAATAAGGAGGCTTATTTCTTACATTAATTTGAATTTTAAATTTTGTTGGGTGATAAGAAGTGACTGAATTGCTAGTTGCCAGGACTCCATGGCATCGGTGGCCCCAAATGTAAGTTGAAGGTGATGTCATAATGAGATAAAATTGCAACCCAACTACCAACAGTGCCCACTGCACACCAAATGCCACTATACTATGATTTTGATTTTCAGCGCCTTCTTTACGCCCAGAGTTCGACATCACTGCGCCCTCTAGTGTGCACCATTCCACACTCTACCATTGCTCATTCCCTTTATTAGATATCTTAGGTTGCATGTTCACATGGAGCTAAGCCCCAAAGAACCTACCATTAGTTCAAGCATCCACTTTGTCATACTCTTGTGTTTGTACTTGCTGACATACTCTTTAGCATATTGCAATGGTGCATTGAAATTTTAACTATACACTCCTGAAATAAGGTCTATCTTCTCAAGGCTAGGCACTAAAATTTGTCCATTAAATAAAGAATTCCTCCAAGACATGATGGAAATTTGAATAGTGCGGCTACTTGCTCAACTGATGTAATCTTATTACATGAATTTAGATAGCCATTTTGGAGAATCTGCAAACCACAAAAGAGATGCAATAATGTTTTATTAGCCTTGTGGTAAGGACACTGGGAAATACATGTATATGGACTTCCAAGGGTGAGAAAGCAGCGATAGAGTTGGTAGAGTACCTACTTTTTGTGTGCCAGTTTTCTTTAGCTGCAAATAACATATGATCTAAAAATGATTTGACCTAATGAGCTCGTGGATGGCCAAAATGAGTTTGATTTAGTTAAGTGAAATTATGTATTATATTCTATATGGGACCAAGAAAAGGGTATAAAGTAATTACTACTATGCAGGTTTACACATATTCACATCCGCTTATGCTTGGCATGGCATCGTTTTCTTTTAGAGTGGTGATGCAAATCCTTGTCTTGATATACTGAGATGCAAAGTGATGTAGTCCCATAGTTGAGATTTCGACCCATCACCGGGGTCATCAACGCAACATGGTCTAGCATCTATTGTAACAAAACTAGATCTAATAACAATAACATAGGAAGCATTGGGTACAAAGAGGCAACAACAAATGCAAATATTCTGGCTTACCTTGAACTTGTTGAACTACCTGGAGCACTTGATGCAATAAAGCTAAGATTTGAACTAAGTGTGACCTTGAACCATCATGAGGCTATGGTATTGAATTTATTTCACTACTCAAGTTTGTTGCACACTTTGATTTGTTGCATGCACTTTGGCTCTGTTTAAGGCATGGAAGTATGCTCTAACTATATTTTAGAAACATGATACTCAAATAATTACGAGGAATGAAGTTTCTAATATTTTGAATTAGTATTTTTCATTTTTTTATTCATTTCAACCACATACAATCTATGTTTGCATATGAGCTATGCTATAATTTTTATAGGATTACAAGGTTGGTATAAAAAATATATGTAGTGGATATAAAAATGAAAACCTACTCACCTTCTCAAATCTTGTGTGATGTCCTTTTCCCTATCTGTTGACTTAACAGGCTTCCTAAAAACATATTTTATGTTGCTTCATAATTAGTCCCGTGCTAGGTTCTCTTTGAATCCATGAAGTGCTAAGTCTTTATTTGCTCAGTTCCACCAAAAAAGGACCTTGGTGGTGAAGGGACTAAATAAATATCACCCAATTAAGAAGAAGAGGGGAGAAGAGAACACCGGATTTTCTGATCGCATCAAGCAAAGATACTTGTGTCGCTCTTCTTTTTCTTGTTACGACAAGTGTTGTGAAACAAGTGAACTCGTTAGCGAGAGCTTTTCTAACATAATGGTTGAATGCTTTCCTAAACCCGTGCTTGAATGAAGTAGCCAGAACAAAGAGCTCCATATGACTAAATATTTATAGAGTGTACGCTAGGCCTGGTTGCAACATCCAAGAACGTCAAGTATCGATCATTTATATGAAGGAAAAGCAGATATGGTAACTGCTAGCAAGGATAGAGATAGGGCACGCCAAATATAGACTCACCTTGATTTTGATAACAATATAACAATTATTCCAAGCCCATCATGCAAAAAAATAGAAGCAGGAGCATTTTCACCATTATTTTTTTAAAATATTTATAGTTTGTACTTGGAATCAAAATCTTTTTTTTTTTTCCAGAAGGTACAGAAGGTATTGGGTAGTGCAGACAGTATACAGAAGGAACAAAATGATCAGCTTGGGACTTTCAACCAGTCCTTTGTCAAACTCTGATTGTTAATTTCCAAGTAGGAATCAACATGTTTTTCTTTCTCAAGCAGTTTTTAGATCAGTAGATACAATGTTTCATCGTGCTCTATGCTGTTGAAGTCTGCATGTGTTGCATTTTTTATTTTAAGCCAGATTCCTTTAGCATGCCATTGAGTTAAGGTCCTTCAAGGCCATGGGCATGCTTGCTGGTTAAGATTCTGTTTTGAAATCTCTTAAATGAGTTAATAAGTCATTCATTCATTATTGACATTGGCATCTTTTGGCTCAATGCAAGCGGCTCCCATTAACATTATTGTTGGTTCTCATGTATGCGTGGAAGATTCTGAAGTAGTCTGGATTGATGGAGAAGTCCTAGAGATCAATGGCCAGAAAGCTAAACTTCAACTCACTAATGGAAAGATAGTAAGACATTGTTACTATTTATGATGATGGGTTTGTTTGCTTTATATTTTGTATTAAAGTTCTTCTATCACCAACACAATGTGATTCTAAGGATTGGATTTGTGAAGCAAATTATGAAATTTATGTTCCAATGTTATACATTGCCAATGTCCAACACTTTACATAGACTAAAGATGTTGTCTTTCCTAATTATTCTGTAATTAGTCCTCTTTACATGAGTTACATGGCCAAAACATTGGAAAAGGTTATCTATTTTGCAGTCCATATTGTTATAGCTCATCAAGTTGCTGCCAGAAATTCAGAATGAATTGATTATTTAATATATGGTTTGTCTCATTAAAATCTATGAGTATTATTGAAGATATTTATTCTCACTTTGTGGGACTTATCAGCATTACCCTCAAAATCCACTTGACAATAAGGGTGAAGCCTCGCAATTGGATAGGATTTGTCAAGATCCCATACCTCGAATTGCTAGGAATAATTTCCTTCTGGATTTTATTATAAGTTATAACTAATTACCTATTTGATCTTTATTTCAATTGTGAAAGATATAAAATCTATTTTGTGGAAAGCAATTTATCAAATGATATTAATAATTAATGAGAGTAATAAACATAAAAGTGGGAAGAAATACAAGAATTTGACAATGAATGCAGGTCTTTGTTCCTTTGAGAATAGCCTGTCTTTAGCAGATTGGTGATCAGTTTATAGACTGACAG